>VZRL01001390.1:63673-244461 GCA_013397895.1 Origma solitaria | reverse complement strand
AGGGCCCTTTGCAGGAAAGACAACAAACATGGCACCAACAAAAGTAACAGAAATACAACAAGCAAGATCATGCTTCCCATCTTCAGCAAATCCTTAAGCCACCCCGTGATATCCCAGTCGCTAAACAACATATCAAACTGCGTATCACTTTCTCTCAGGTTCTGCACTCCTTCTTGCAGTTCTTGAATATTCACAAAAACTGACTTTGGATGATCTGACAAATTCATGCAGCACATACCTTCAAAATCCTCACAACCATGCCCATGCGCCAAAAGCAAAAAATCAACAGCCACACAATTTTGCAAAGCAGTGTGTCGTACAGGTCAAACATCAGTGTAACAATCCTGCTAAAGCACCTGAAGTCGCATCAGTGTTTTTAGCAAGCCATCATCCCAGCTTATCAAGCGTAGACAGTGCTGTTGCTGCAGCAACACCAGGGGAAAGCAGTGAAGCATGTATTCTCGACCCCTTCCCCAAAACTCCATGTCATCTTTGCATCCTGGGGCAAAGGAGTGAATAGTCCTTTGCCTATGGTGCAAAGAGTGATTCGCCTCTCGATCACAGTGCAAAAGGCGAGTCATGTTTGCAATGGTAGGAAGGTTTGGAGCCAGCATTATCAAGTGCCCAACTGTGCATGGTCCACCCATCATGTTGGACGGGAGGCCAGCCCAAGCACGATCTCCACAAATTAAAAACAGTCCTGGAGGTAGTTGTCTTTGCACTTGATTATTAGCAGAAGCAACACCCGAGCTGTCATTACTCCAAAGCAAGGCATTTGGGTACCATGGCTGGATAGGCGACGCCTCATTTGTACTCTTGTCATATCTCCCACTGAACCATGTTCTCAAAATATTAAAATACACACAGGTTGAAGCCCTAAGAGATCCTAAACTATCAACTTCCTGGGGCTCAAGCAGCTTAAGTGTTGGAGCTAGCTTGGTGCTGTTTGCATATGTCCCATTAACAAACACATTGATTTCTGTGCTATTGTTCATTGGCACGCCCACTGAATATGCTTGAAAAGGGGATTGTGGGGTCACAAGCGAAACACACATAGAGGATTGGTTTAAAGCATGAGCTAAAGTTATCCACATGTTATCACGAGGCATAGGGGGAAACATGGCCTTTCCTTCCCCTACGCAAAGCCAAATGACAGCAATCGCTAGCATCTGAGCTTCAGGCTGATCCATCACCGTTCAGAGGGTGAGTTCGCTGTAAGTCCAGTGTCACTGCACCGGCACGCAGCGCACTCCACTATCTGCGGAGTCATAAGCACACCTATGCCCCCAAGTGATGAGGTCCCATGGACCCTCCCATTTATTGGTAATCAGATCTCTTACCCACACCTTTCCCCGAGGAAGAGTTGCTACTCCATCTGACTGCAAAGAAAAAAATGCCTCAAAAAACCAGGAATGTTAGAGTCAGAAGGTACTGTAAGATGGTTAATTGCATGCAAAGCCTGTTGTAGTCTGCTCTGTGGGGATTCCCTGACCATTGCCCCTTTCTCTTTTTGCAAAGGTGCCATGAGCATGTTCAATGATAGCTTGACCAGCGGCTGGGTGGGGGATACCAAATTTGTGGTTCACACTGCACAGTTATGAAACTGCCTTGTCCTTGCAGAGGTATAGGTAAGACCATAATCAGTTTTTATAGACAAAGGATAACCCCAAAACAGCAAAGGCCAATTGCCAATGTGTGATAGCATCACGGCCTTTTTCTCCTGTATGTGCAGATGCCCACATAGCAGAGGAACAGGTGTCAATGGAAACATGCACATACTTGAGACAACCGAATTCGGCAATATGAGTGACATCTGTCTGCCAGAGTTGCAAAGCTTGCAGGCCTCTGGGGTTGACACCTACAGGCAAAGGAGCAGTGAATCCCTGGCAGTCAGGACACGAATTAACAATGTCACAAGTCTGAGTAGGCATGAGTGAAAATTCCCTCTGCAGAGTACGTGCACTCTGGTGGAAAAAATCATGTGATGCTTTGGCCTGTGCCACCCTGTCAGGCTGAGGTGCCACCCATGCAGGATTAGCTATCTTATCAGCTCTGGAGTTACCCTCTGCTATAAATCCTGGTGAGATGGTATGGCTCCGAATGTGCAAAGCGTAGTAAGGATGCAGTCGATCTTGAATTGCAGACCACAAAGCTTTCGATAATGGAAAGAGAGTAACATTGTTAACTTCCTTTAAAACTGAACAATCCAAACTGCTGTGCAATATTTGTAACATAAGCAGAATCAGTAACTAGGTTCAGTGGTACATGAGAAAACCGCTGGAATGCCATAGTCACGGCCCTGGGTTCAACAAGTTGGGCAGAGCCCGACTCATGACCTTCCAGCACTTGCCATCCAGAGTCATGCCTCCAGGTGACAATGGCCTTCCCATTTCCCCTGATCCGTCTGTAAAAACAGTGGGTCATTGCAGTGGTACGCAGCTATTTTTGGGACTCAAAGACAAAGGAGTTGACTTTGCTAGCTGCAATAGTTTGTGGCTGGGCAAGTGATAGGCAATTTGTCCCCAAAAAACTTTGCAATGTGCTCTGCAGGGGGGTGCTATTAGCGAAACTCCACTCAAAATAATCCTGCTGTACATAGAGTACAATTTTTGCAGGGTCCTTGGCCATAAGCTGCAAACATCATTGATGACATTTAATTATCAACTGAGTAATTAATTCAGACATCATGGGGGCCATCTTTTTTGGTTGATGAGGTAAAAAAAAACCACTCTAAAATATGCAATGGGTCAGACCATTAGTCATTCCACTGGCCAATGATACCTGTGGGGTGAAAATCTGGAATGGTATGGAAAATAGTGGTATCAACGGAGGGATCTGTTCTGTAAACTTGTTGTGTGGAAACAGCCTCCTGCGGTCACTGTGCTTCGGAAGTCAAGGTGGGAGGTGAATTTAAATTCGGGTCTCCTTTCAATATATCAAACAGTGGAGACAACTATACTGTAGTTAGTCCCAAGTGACCAACTGATACTACCTAGCAATTTTTGGGCATCATTCAAAATCTTAATGGAATTTTGAAATTCTATGTTTTGATGCTGTATCGTTTGTTCCAGGATTTTGACTCCTGAATATTTCCAAGGAGGGTGCTGTTGCACCTTTTCCAGAGCCAACTGTAATTCATATGAATTCATGACGGCAAGTAGTTGAGGTGGTATCCTCAGCAATTCCTCCTGAGTTGATGTTGCTGCCAGTGTATCATCCATATAGTGGTAGCAGTATGCACCAGGAAACTGTTCACGAATTCCAGATAAAGCCTGTGCTACATACCATTGACTGGTGGGGTTATTTTTCATGCCCTGGGGTAAGACCTTCCATTGATACCTCTTTACAGGTTCAGCATTGTTAATTGAGGGCACAATAAAAGAAATCTCGGTATGTCTTAAGGGTATAAAGGAATTGTGAAAGAGCAATCTCTTAAACCAACAATTAAAATGTCCCACCCTGTAAGTATCATGGTAGGTGAGGGCATTCTAGGTTGCCATGCCCCTATGTTTTCCATCATTGCGTTAATCCTCTGGAGGTCGTGTAGCAACCTCCATTTTCCTGATTTTTTCTCAATTACAAAAACAGATGTATTCCAAGGGCTTGTGGAATGCTCAATATGTCCCTGGACCAGCTGTTCTTGGACCAAATTCTAAAGGGCAGTTGGCTTCTCTCTGTTTAGTGGCCACTGATCAACCCAGGCAGGCAGGTTAGTGAGCTATCGCAACAGCAATGCAGGGTTTGCGCCCTGCTACACAGTGACCCCAACAAAAAATCCGTCCCAATCCTCACCCCCCAGGCTGCCAACGTGTCCCGTCCCCAGAGGTTCAATGGTGCTGCGGTGATGTAAGGCTGAACTGTGGCTGTCTGCCCTTCCTCATAGGTTGTTTGCTCAGGTAACTCTGTGTTCCTCCCAGCCCTGCCATGGCTGACCCCACAGGGGTCAAGGGCCACTCAGGAGGCCATGCCGAAAAAGAGACAATGGATATGTCAGCACCTGTATCAATCAAACCTTGAAGCTAAATGTGTGATGGGCTGGCGCCTGGCAAAGTCGGGGTAGACATCATGTGTGGTGACTGGCCAGAGATATCTTTAGCCCAAAAAACTTGCAGTAGTCCAGTGGATCCGAAACCTTCATCTGCGCAAATTTGTTGTTCTGTCCTGGGAACACGTGACCTAAAAGGCACAAGTTGAGGAACACGAGTCTTTTCTGGAATGGTAACCGGGGGTGTAGGAGTAGAAACCATAGCACAGATCTGTCCCGTAAAATCAGAATCAATGTACAAATATCCCCTGGACAGTAGCACTCGATCTTCCTACAAGCAATGCACTCAGCGCCTGGCCCAAATGCCCACATGCATTCAAGGGAACCTTGTGTACTCGGCAAGAGTCCAGAGTTATTGCTGTGGTGGTGGAAACATCCACACCGGCTCCTCCTTTGGTGCTCCTGCTAAATTGGCAGCATGCCCTGGGGAAGTGCTTGTGCCTGTGCGCTCTTCCCCTTGGTGCCCTTCTTCCCATTTCCCGAACCCCCCAAAAGCTGGCCATTAACATGGTATTTGGGCTTACATTGTTTTTCATAATGGCCAGGCTTCCCACATCAGTTACAAGAAAAGGCTCTGGCACTCCCGGTCCTTTTCTGCTCCAGCCGTGCTTGCCTCTGTTTACAGTCAGCTCCCAAGTGCTCTTGCTGCCCACATGCGAAGCATTTCTGGGGTGGCCACGGGACAGCAGCTAAGGCAGATATTTTATGTTCCACAGACCCAACCTTAGAACAAGCTGTAACAATTTCCATTAACGTAGGGTCTCCTGGAAGGGCACTGATCACCTACCTACAATCCTCATTTGCATTATCCTGGGCCAGCTGCTTGCACAGTGTCTGTCATAAATTATCATCCTCAACCTGTTTTTCTGGGGCCACCGCAACCTTTTCTACAAACTGCAGAAATAACTCTTTCATCCCCTGCGCTATCTTTACGCACCGAGGTTTTGGGGATGCCGTTTCTATTTTTACCAATGCTCCCATGCCTACATTTTGACTTTGCTCAAGAGCTAAGGGATGCCATCTAGCCTGCAAGTCTGGGTTAGCGAACGCATTTCCTTCCATTGAGGCATCAGATCCAACTGCACATCTAGGATCCTCCTGCAGTTGCTGCATATTTTCTAAAGCAGATCTCTCTGCCATCTGTCTCTAATTGCTCTCAGAAACCCCAAAATGCACAGGTTGGAGCAATACATGAGCAAGATGTTTAATATCATAAGGAGCAAGTAGGTCGGTATTTATCACCCCAATTATTAGCATAAATTCCGGGGACCCAAGGCCATACTTTGCAACTCTCATCTGTAGATCCTGAACTATTTCTCATGCAATCACATTATGGCTATCTTGTTGGTTGGATCCCGGAGCAGCCTTAAATACTGGATCCACCTGAGCACCTCCCTCTGCACCAGCACTCCCCTCAGCACCTCCTTCTCCGATAGCGCTAGTATTAGGCATGCCCAGTCTTTCAAGCAGCTCCCACTGCCTGCACTCAAGAGCTTTTTGTTTGACTTGCTCCCAAAACTGACCAGGCTGTCTTGGCTGTACCATCACCTCACAAGGGTGCAGTGCTCAGGGCCTGCTTTTCCAAGCTTTATTGGAGAGATGGTAGCAGCACTCCTTTCACAGCAGACATTCCCACCTTGACATGACTGCCGAGCCTCCTTATCTGCTCTCCTGCTCATCCTCACTGTCACTGTCAGCGTCCCTAGGTAGCGGCGGGTATGGTTGTTGGAAGAGGTGCCTCGTAATGGGCTGTACAGGTGGGGGAGATGGAGGCAGCGGGGGCCGTAGGCATGAGCGGTGCAGTAGGATCCGCTCTTCGTTCCTCTAAAGTCAACTCTGCCAGCTGGTCAGCAGGCGAGGGATAAACCAGCTGCACAAAATCTCTAGGGGAGGGGTAGGTTGGTTGCACACAGTCTTTTGGGGAGGGATACGACCTTTCAGCAGCACCGTTCTCCTTAACAGGAGCCTTTTGAGTCCCAGGCAGATCGGGGGCCATCCCTGCTGAACAACACCCATCTCCTCCCCCTGGTTCCATCGGGTCATCTCCCATAGGGGCTGTTTCTGCCTTTTCTCCAAGCTGCTCTTTCTCTGCCTCCTCCTGCTCTTGGTTCCATTTCTTCAAAGTCTCAAAAAGCAAGCACCAGGTTGTCACCCACCCCTGCACCTCTTTGTCCCCACGGGAAATAGCCTCCCACAGCTTTTCCCCAACCACCTTTGAGGAACTTACACTAAAAACAACACTCGTGTCTGCTGGAAAATCATGCGATTTTGCCCACAATAATACACTTCGCAGCACATAGTCTGTTGTGGTGATACCCATGCGCTTCAACAAGGCTTTCCATGTAGACAGCACAGTCTTTTCCTGGCTAGTCAAATGGTTCCCCATATCAGGGGTGTCCCCAGAGCTCACCTCATTTAAGGTGTCACCCTCTGGTCAGGACCAATGGCAGAAGCCTCTGCTGTCATGCTACGCAGGGCTCTGTATCCGCAGCACCTTGGCCTGCTGCTCTCGTCTCCTTCAAGGATCATGTCAGGGTCACCAATTGTCCTGGTAGAGACGGACACATGACACAAACACTTGTAATCCAAAGCCAGAAGAGGTTTTTATTATTCTCTGATGCTGCTCTTATAACTTTTCATAATTACTGTGGCACATTAAGATTGGCTGCTAGCAAACAATGACAAGGCTGTCTAAAAAATAATGGCTATTCAAGTAGTAATATAATTAGCTATACAAGCAAAAGTATAATTGGTTACAAATGATATGCAAGTTCCTTCTTGTACACTCTTAATGTTCCATAACAAGAACCTCTTCTCCTTGTGTCCAGAACATCTTCTTTCATTGATGATCTTCTTGGCTATCACTGTGGCTTTCAGTGTGGCTGCAAAATCTCATGGGTAGATTCTGACTGTTTTTAGGTCAAACTCTGTGAGGCCTTCAGACCAGCTGTCGGCCTCATCAGCTGTGCACCTCTGGGTGTCCCACAGCATATAGGCTGCATGAGCCAGCTCCTCAGACGCTGCCCCACACATCTGCCCTGAGAGCCAACGCCCCAGCTGTTCAGGGTCAGGGCAGAGGGGAATGCATGTTTCTTTCAGTGGAAGCCCTAGGCCCTGACTGCTGTAAAGCCAGCAATGACAGAGTTAACCAAGATTGTGAAAGCAGGTTTTTCAGAGCACAGACTAGCTTTCAGCTTGAAAGCATACTGTAGCTTTGAGGAGAGTTTTTCATTATTGGACAGGATCCAGCATCTCACCATCTATGTTACAGTTTGCTCAAAGGCAGGCAGATTATGAAGAAATAGCAGCCACATCTGTGTCAGCTACATTTATCCCATCTGCTTTTTATTTTATCAACTTGGAAAGTAAATCCTAGTCATCACACAAGCCTGTTTTATAAGGATTAGTGCAAATAGTTTGGCACTGACAAAACATCTATATAAAAGTTTTCCCTTCTCAATGACACATTTAAAAATTAAATTTCCAGTGGATTTAATTACAGTTAAAAGCTTTCATTATTTATTTCAGGACATCACTCAGTGCCTACAAGCCTCATTCAAGTAGTTCTGTGTCTCTCTTGTACATAATGCTTGCAACAGGTTATTAAAAAACATTACCACATCATAGTCTGAAATACAGCATGGGTGTGGATGTCCCTGATTTAGGTCTGCTCAGGTCAGTGTCACTCCCACCAGCACGTAAAGGCAGGAAGCTGGTGTGGATGTGGGGAGCAAGAAGGAACATCAGACAGGAGAAGAAAGTGGACAAAAAATAGAGATCCGTAACACGTACTCCCCTGTAACTGAGACCTGCACGAGGCATGACCAGTAACCACACTGTGCAATACTGTTTATAAAGCAACCAGGCGCTTCTCTGTGATCTCGTTATGCTATTAGCCTAAGCGTACATAACCTCAATTGTCTGGAAAGGAGTAACCTTTCATTTCTGATTTAGTTCTGCAGGCAGTGACCATTTGTTCCCATGCCAGCATTGGTAAATCGATTTCTTCTCCTTCTTCTTTTTTGTTCTGATCTCTTTTTTTCTTGTGTATTTCTCTAGAGAAGTCAAAACCTCCTAAGAAAACAAAGGTTTTATTATACTAAACAAGTCAAAGTAATTTATGTTCCCTCTTCCTAACAATTTTTCCAGTCCTATACCTTTTTCGGTTTAAGTGAATCTTTCTTGGCACTGTGTGCTGTGGAAATGTTACTAATGTCTCATATAATGATATTAATACGTTCTTATCTCTACTGGAATTGATTAATGCGTCAGACAGAGAGTTTTTGATCTTCCCAGGTACAGGGAAGCTGCGTCTTTGGCACTAATGCACAGCATGTTCAGTTCTTACTCACTGGGTTCTACATGGAGTACATCTGAAAGCTCTTTTGAAAGGATTCTAGTATCGCTGTCCCCATTTTGCAAAGACAGTTCAGATGATGAAATAACTTGCCCAAGGCCACACAGCAGACTGATAGACAAAATAAAGTGAAGACTGTGTTTAGTGAAGACGGTGTATCTTAACCAACAAATTCTTTGTCTTCTAAGCTACGGTTTGCAAAGAGAAAACAGACAGGCCTTTTTAATCTAAGGTTTAGAAAAACTAAAGTTAAATTTTGCAGTTAAGGAGGATGGAAGACCTTTTGATAAACCGGAAAGTGGCCCCCATATGAAATTCTGTTGACATTATATCCACAACACTTTTCAAAAAACCCCCAGGAAACACGCCAGAGCACAGCATTGCTTTGTACTCACGACAGTTTTCATCTGTGGAGTACAGGCTGTCCTTGCCAGGTCAGAAATAATTTCCAGCTTGCGAGGAGACAAGTAGCTGTATTACAGGCTCAAGTAATAGCATAGACCTGATTCTGCAAGACTTACATTTTTTTACTTTATTCACTGTGATTAGTAGCAGCTGCTTACATGGCTTTTCATTAAGTACTGAAATGCGTGGAAGATTTTAGTCAAAAAGTCATTGGAATATAGAACAGTAGAAGCCTTTGAATTTGGAACCTCTGTCCCAACCCACTGTCCTCTTCTAGATTTCTTAAAATGTTGCCATTGTCACCTTTCTCTGAGACAAGAGAAAGCCTCTGGGGAAGTAAGTACTACTTACATTTTACTGCTTGAAGCAAGGTCTGAAAGAATAACCTTCACTGAGTTTAGATCTTATTACAAGTTTATAAACATGTTATCATGATTAAAGAAACACAGAACTGTTGAAATTGGGAGGTATTGGTGAAGATTGCCCAGTCCAACCTGCTGGTCAGAGCAGGTCAGCCATGGCAGTTTACGGAGTGGTGTGTCAAGCAACACTGGATTATCTTGAAGAGTGGAGGCTCCACTACCTCTCTAGGCAACCTGTTCCAGTGTTTGACCACGACTCATGGAAAAAAACCCAATGGTTTTTCTCATGTTTCATATATTTCAATTTTTGTCATTTTCCCCTTGTTCCTTCACTAGACATGACCAAGAGGAGCTCAGTTCCATTATCTTTATTCTCTTCCCACCAGTCTTAATGTGGTTAAGGTCCCCCTGAGTCCTGTCTTCTCCAGGATGTATACATCCAGCACTTGCAGCCTCTCCTTATATGACAGATGCTTCAGTCCCTTCATTGTCTCTGTGGCCTTCGCTGCACTCTCTCCAGTATGTCCATGTCTCTCCTTCACTGGAAAACCCAGGATTATGTGCAGAGCCCACATGTGCCCCAACAGGGCTCAGCAGAGAGAAAGAGCACCTCCACATGCTGGCAGTGGTCTAACACAGCCCAGGATGCTACTGACATTCTTTGCCACAAGGGCATTTTGCTGGCTCATGGTCAGCTTCTGGCCCATCAGAACCGTCATGTTTTTCCCCACAGAGCTGTTCTTCAGCCTGCTGGCTCCTTTTTCATGGGGTTATTCCTGGGCAGCTGCAGCTAGCATATTCCTTCGTTGGGCTTTATAAGGTTTGTGTTGGCCCATTTCTCCAGCCTGTCAGACCCCTCTGACTGGCACTACATCAGTCATTCCTCACATTTTGTACCATCTGCAGACGTGCATGCTGAGGATGAGCTCTGCCCCATCTTTCTTGCGTTAATGAAGACAGTAAGCGGGACTGGACCCATGATTGCCATGATGGGCAACCCTCGTAATTGTTCTCCGACTGGGCCTTGTGCCACTGACCACAGCTCTCTTTAGGTCTGCCCATTAGACAGTTGTCAAACAACCCCACCATTCAGCTCTCTAATGCACACATCACCAGTTTGTCCATGAGTGTATTACGAGATAGACAACTGGACATCTAGCCAAAGTGCAAAAGGACATATCCACTGCTCTTTCCATGTTCATCAAGAATGTCATCCCATTGTAGAAAGCCATCAGGTTGATCAGACTTGATTTCCCCTCCATAAATCCATTCCAAGTATTCCCAGTCACCTTCTTGTCTATAAATGGTTTCTAGAATTACTTGCTGTATCACATCATGGAAGAAGGAAAAGTCCTCTCTTTAAAAATGATTTCTAACCTGTTTGATCTCCACTGAAGGTGATCCTACATCACTCTGGACTTTACCACTGGTCTTAGAAGCCTGGAATACCTGAAGGTATAAAGAATGAAAGGAGTAGGGCATTGAGAACTTCAGGTTTCTCCACACTTTTTTTCACGAAGGCTCCCTGCCCACTTCAGCAGTGGGGCCACATTTTCTCTGGTCTTTCCTTTGTTGCTGATGTCCTTGTGAAAACCTTCCATGCTGGTGTTCACATATGTTGCCATATTCAACTGCAGGTGAGCTTTGGCTTTCCTAAACCCATCCTTCCACAGTCAGACAGAATTTTGGGAGTTCTCCTGGGCCACCTGCCCCTCTCTCCACCTCCTGTACACCTCCTTCTTATGTCTATGTCAAATTAGGAGCTCCTTGCTCAACCACGTGGCCTCCTGTCCTCTCTGGTTCTACTTGTTGGCATGGACCATTCTTGAGCTTGGAACCCACTAGCTCTCCTGGATGCTTCCTCTCTGCAGGGTTGTCTCCCACAGGATTTTTCCAAGTAGCTCTCTAAAGGGGTTCCATTCTGCCCTGCAGAAGTCCAAGCAGAAGTGATTCTGCTATTCGCTCTGCTACTCTCTCTCAGATCCTGACCACTGCCATCTTATAGTCACTGCAGTCAAGGGTGCCACCAATATTCATATTCCCAACCAGTTCCTTCTGGTTTGTAAGTGTGTGCTCCAGCTGAGCGTCTTATTCTTGGCTCCTCAATCACCTCTGTCAGGAAGCTGTTGCTTACAATTTTATTGGAAAGGTCTTGAATATCAGGTCTGTTGATAACAAAAAGTAAATAAACCACAATTCTTTTTGGAGGTAATATCAGATATTAATATTTTGGAGGTAATATCAGAGCTTCATTTTTGTAGGTTTTTTCTAACTGAAAAAATGCTGGCCCCACCCTGAACCTTCATCTGTAGGGTTTGCTTACTGCACAAATCAGGAATATATAGGCTTGGATACACGACTGAGGATTACAGTGACTTATTCCTCAAATGAAATTGGCACAGATGTCAGGTTTTCCACCTCATCAAGCAGTGGAATGACAGTTCAGATTGTCAGCAAGTTCTCTACTTTAGGAGCAAGACATATATTCTGCTGGACTGTGACTAACAGAGAAACAGAAACATAGTTTTAGATTTCTGAAAAATTTTTGCTGCACAGATTTGTGAATCTGCATCAAATTACATTGACTTTAAACTTGTACTTTTATTATATTAATGATACTAGGCTTGATTTGCTACTTGCATTAGGTTTATTTGTTTTTTATGCTAGTAGCTTTGCTGTGAGGAAGATTTTTAGAGTACATCCATGAAGATGTTATTATGCAGTGACAGTTGCTCAAATAGAACTCATTTTTGCTCCACTCCCTACTTAATATTTAATTTGCAGTAGTAGTTTAAGAGATTTGCTTGGATTCGGTTCATGACTTTTTAGAGAGGCAAGGGGGAGTGATGTGACCGTTTTGTATATACACCAAAATGCAGGGATGTTTTGTCTGCCAGTATGTGTTTAATAACCAAGCCTATCTGGAAGAGGAGATGAGGTCTTTTTATTTCAGTGAATGCAAAATCACCATGTGGGATGCGGCACTACCCATTACCCTGTTACCATTATTAGCTCTGCATTCTCGACTCACTGTAAGGTTCCCTAGGTCTCTTCCAAGTCCCTTGCTGGAGAAATGGAGAAAGGAACATGACTGTGGCAAAGGGGAGACAGCAATGCCTTGGGCTTAGAGAGTGATCTTAATGCTGTAAAATAGATCCAGCCCTGTGACATTAGGAGCAGTTGCTTGGGGAACAGTCCTTGCTAGTATGGTCTTCTTACAAATAAATCGTTGATCCTGTTGGCTGAAATGTCCTGAATCATGGGGGCTGCAGGGGACAATGGAGCTTTTACTGCTGATCAAGGCTTCAAGAAGTATTTTGTTTTTTATCTTATTGGTTTCCCAGTCTTCTTGCTCCTTTGGCATGTTGCCAGCTCCTGCTATAAAGTACAATCATGCTTGTTCCTGCACAGAAGGTGTCACTTGATGAATTTAAAGCACTGTATAATTTTGAGTGATTTTGTGTTACTGCACATGTGCAACAAGAGTCCAAAATCTAAACCCTTCTCCAAGCACGAAAGTTACTTAGTACAAGAAAATTAATCACACTTCCCATTTCCCTAGCTGCAGTTATATTCATTTTACAAAAACTTGGAGCAAAGTCTATGTATGGACAAACCCACTCAGCTTCTGATTCAACTTGCTCAATACTTGACAATTTAAAATATTTTAGCAAAGAAACTTATTTCATAAATAAATGATTGTTTAATAAGTTAAAAACCTGGAATTAATATCTTGACTTGTGGACATTGTCTATCTGGACTTTGGTAAAGCATTTGACACCATCTCCCACAGGATCCTCCTAGAAAAGCTTGGACAGGTTCACTCTTCAATGGGTAAAATTGGGATGGTTGGGCCAAGAGAATGGTGATGAATGCAGCTAAATCCAGTTGATGGCCAGCCATCAATGCTGTTCCACAGGGCTCTTCTGGGGTTCAGTCATGTTTAACATTATTGATGATCTGGACGTTAGGATTGAGCACGCCCTCAGTGAGTTTGCAGGTGACACCCAGCTGGGTGTGAGTGCTGATCTGCTGCAGGGCAGGAAGGCTCTGCAGAGGGCTCTGCTCAGGCTGGGCCATGGGCCAAGGCCAAGGGGGTGAGGTTCAACAAGGCCCAGGGCTGGTCCTGCCCTGGGCTCACAACAGCCCCGGGCAGTGCCACAGGCTGGGGCAGAGTGGCAGGAAAGCTGCCCAGGGGAAAAGGCCCTGGGGGTGCTGTGACAGCAGCTGAACATGAGCCAGGCTGTGCCCAGGTGGCCAAGAAGGCCAATGGCATCCTGGCCTGGATCAGCCATGGTGTGGCCAGCAGGGCCGGGGCAGGGACTGTCCCCTGTACTCGACACTGGTGAGGCCACAATTTGAATCCTGTGTTCAGTTTTGGGCCCCTCATTTTCGAGTGGACACTGAGCTCCTGGAGCTAGTTCAGAGAAGTAACAAGGACTGAGAAACCTTTAGAACACGCTATATGAGAAGCCCTTGATGGAGCTGCTTTTCTTTCGTTTATAGTGAAAAAGAAGCTCAGAAGAAACCTCCTTGCTCTCTATAACTGCCTGAAAGAAGGCTGCAGTGAGGTGAGGGTTGATCTCTTCTGCTGTGCCTCCAGTGAGGGGACAAGAGGAAACTGTCTCTTAAGCTGAGACAGGGGAGATTCTGAAAATTTTTTTTCTGAAAATTTTTTTTCACTGTTAGGGTTGTCAAGCACTGTAATATGTTGCCCAGGGAGGTGGTGTAGTAACCATCCCTGAAGGTGTTCAAGAGGCATCTGGATCCAGCTGATGTGGTTTGGTGGTTTAGGGGTGATAGGGGTAGAGCTGGGTGGATGGTTGGAGTGGCTGATCTTGAGGGTCTCTTCCAACCTTGACAATTTTGTGATTTAAATAGATGCTTTAGTGTTTTCATGCAGAAGAAAGTAAGTGGAATGCAGTGAGTAAAGAACAGATGGAAGGTAAGGGTGACTTGTGTGTTAAGTCTTTACTGTTCAAGGCTGGTATGAAAATAAAACAAAATGACACTGTTCCTGGAAAAACTCGTGATGGTGGGGAGTGGCTTGTTTACCTGCATTAACTAGTTGGCTGCTGCAGTGTTGAGGCTGAAGCTGTCAGCTATAGGAAATTCTTCAAAAGTTGGGGTTACATGTAAGAACTCGTGGGAATATAATTCAGCCGCCACCACGCTGAAGTGTGTGTCCTCTTCCCCTGCTTGTTATGCTTTCAGCCAACTCTTGGTATGCATTACAGAGTTTGTATGAAGATGGGAAAAGCATAGAAATCAAAGCATGGAACCATTTTTTTTAGGACTTCTGGAAATTAAATCTAAGTACAGGCTACAATTTATGCAGAAAAGAAACAGATATTTCTGGCTTAGTTCTGTCTGTGTAAAGGTTAAAATCTGTGCTGTCTTTCTCTGTACAGCAGAGTCAGCCCTTATTATACCTCTTAAGAGTCCTTCATCACTTGGTTTCACAGATCCACAGATTTATCAGTGGTGTCAGAGCTGGGAAGAAGGTCCATTTCATACATTCTCTTAACACATTATTCAAGTTCTTCAAGGTTCACCCAGGTTTAGCCTTCTCCTCTGACATTGTAACTTCTACAGCCACCAATGCAGCTGAAAACAGCCAGGCAGCTGCTGTCACTAACATAAATACTTCCCCGTGGTCTGACAGGAGCTCTGTCCTCAACCTCTCCAAGCTGGTACCATCTATGCAGCAATGAGGCTCACTGCCATGGAGCATGACACAATGTTCAACAAAATCCTTTCCACCTCTTTCTCTGGGAGATGGATAACTTAAATGCTTCAAGGCAAGTACCCACATCTATTGACATTTAATATGACCTTAGTTCTGAACAAGTTTCAGCAAGAAGAGTTTAAAGGTCAGGTAAAGCAGCAAGCATGGATGAGCAAGCATATGAAAACATCTTTTCATCTTGTAAAACAAGAAGTACAGAATTAGCCCTGCTGTGAATAAGGACAAGTGTGCCAGTTTCTAGAAGAAATTTCCAGACAAAAATGAAGTTTAGTATCTAACAGATTTTAAAACTGAGAACAGTTTTAGTACAAAGTTCTGCACCTGGAGAAGCATCTTATTTCTCTATAAAAGTGAAACAAACATTTAATGAGTTTTAGTACTTGCACTGCATCCAATTTTAACAGCATCCAGAACTGTCAAAGAGCTGATAGAAATCTAACAGAAAAAGTCCATTTGATACCAGATAACATTAGTCCTGGAAATTAGAGTTGGACTTGATGGAGTAGGTCTCAATACGGACTTGAGGATCTTCATGAGTGTCTTTCAACTTGAGAGGTTCTATGATTCTGAATACAAACAAAGGGAAGAAAATTTGTTGAAAAATTGCTTTCAGGAAATGAAGCATAGCACAGAGATGGTTTTGCAGTGCTGGTTTCCTTGGTTTGTACTTTAAACAGCTCTATGCTTGTTTCTAGATGACTTCTGATCCAAGCCCTTGGAAAATGTTTTCCTAGAACACGGAATTTCCTCTTGGAGTATATTGGATCTGGAAGCTAGCACACAAGAATTTGCATTTTGGCCTTGTATTCTTCAGATTAATTTCAAACCGGATGACTAAACGGAAAAGAAATGGAAGTGTCAGAATTCTTAGCTTGAACTTAGCATGCAGATAATGTATAAGGGATGTTTGAGGCTGTTCGGTTCAGTTTTGCAAAGTCAGGTGTTTTCACCCAAGGATATATCAACTTGAACAGATAATATTATTATCTTAACCAAAGTATTTTTGTGTCTTATAGGTGTTTTTTATGAAATGTAATCAAATGAAGATGCTTTCTGGATTAAAATTTTCTGACACACTTCTCTGACCCGTTTGCCCATCTTGACTTGTTCTCCATGAGGGCAGAGGGTCTCTGCACTTTCTGCCAAGGTCAGCTGGGTGGGTTGTGCAAGCCAACTTAGACTGAGCTTTTCTGCTGGTTATCCTTTAATTATAACCTCCAACATGTCAGTATTTCAGAGAAGAAAAGTACAGTTATTCTGTCTTGAAGAAGAGAAAGTCATATAGACTAAAGTTCTGTTTCAGGGGTTTTTCCATCAATGTATAATATAAAACCCAAAAAATATGGGTATAGAGTATGTAGCCCTGGTACTAAAAGTTCTTGCTCCCAAGTAATCACCCTGCTTGAATCATTTGACACTCATATTTATGCTCCCAATGAAGCATGAGATCCCTCAATCATTTAGATACTAGTCTTGTCAAGTGTAGTAATAAAAAGCTGATGACTTTTTTTCAAGATAACAGAAAAGACAGAATAGATTAAGATACTTCTATAACATTGCTTGTCTGATCACAAGCACATACTGCACAGCTTCACGTTACCAGACCATTTTAGCAACTTATCCAGGTTTAAACAAATCTCATAGAGATTTTGTCTTGTCACTCATTATTTCTCCAACTAATTTTTAACATCTTACAATCCAATTTAGTCTTCTGGTTTTGCTGTATTCCATAAAGCCCAGGTAGAGCAGCACCCATAACGTTTCAGGCTGGATATCCACACCAAACTAGAACATGCTGATCTTTCCCTACTTTTTCTACAAGGCTCAAAGAAATTCAGAATAAAAAATACTGATTTATTTTAGGTGTGAGTGAGCTATTAGAGGTAGTACAGCAGTTACACTTTTTCATTATTAAATACATCTGTACGGTAAACATTGAAGGGAAATGGTGGTGTTTGCGCCACCAAAATGCTGTTGCAATAACATTACCACTTCTCTCATCACTATCAGTCCAATAGGCTGTGCAAAATACTCACAAGGGATCCTTTTGCTCTCCTCCACATGTGGATGCTTTCAGGGCCCAGCCAAATCCACACTTGACCTGCCTGGTGCTTCAACAAGGAAGTTAGTCTGAGTGCCTTCCAGTCATATTTCTGTGTATTAGCTCCTAGAAGAAAACTGTCAGAGCACAATGTCTATAGACAGAGATTTTCTGTTTGTTAGTTACAGCTTCTCAGAACAGACAGCACATTTTTTGTTGCATGGACTATGAAAAGGCTTCTTGGGCTGGCTTTGAGCTATGAAATTGCTCCCTTGAGCAGAACTAGCACTTAGCTACAGTATGTTGGAGTTTTGTTTAAGCACTTTCTGCCTCAAAACATAAGGAAAATAATGTTCATTGTGATCATGAAGACATGGACAAAAAATATTTAGGCTATTCAGGAAGAACCTGAGCACACCACCATAACAGGAATTGCATCAAAGATGACAAATAAGTAAAGGAAACCATTCTGTATTATCTGTTCACTGGAGGTTGCTTGCAGCTCAGTACTACACAGAAGTGTAGGAAGAGTAAAATCCCTAACCAAACCACCTCTGCAGGACAAGGTATGTTCTGTAAAATATGTTCAGACAATCTCTAAAAAGGAATGGATTAGACTACAGAGAAAAAAGAAATCTGTGATAATTGTTTAATGTAATGAAGTGGAGGAGAATGCCTTTGAGAACTAGTACTAGTGCAAACAAAGATCATGCAGAGCGGGTCTGCAGATTGGTGTGCCTTGACTTACACATTGTAATTCAGGGATGCAGAAGAAGTGAGTAATAAATTCTATTAACTTCATTTTAAAAGAAAAACCATCAACAGCACGAGCAGAGGGGAGGTTTTCTTTGGAGCAACTAATATACAATAGTGAAGCATGGAGAGCGAGCTACCTGTTCATTCTGAGTCAGCCTTTATTTGCTGTCTGTAAGGCCAAATTTTTGTTGCTTAGCACTAGTGTGTCACCTTGGTAAACACAGAAGATTGTGTCCAATGTCCTATTCCCTGTAGCCTTCCTTTAAGTGACCACACACTTTGTTTACTTGACAGATGCCTTGTGGCTGCTACAGTTAAGTAATGCAACATTTGCCAGATGTCTTAGTGATGTCCCTGTGTCAGCAGAGCCTATGTGCTGCAGCTTCCCCCATAAGTTATCAGGACCAGGTTAATTATAATTTTTTGTTTAAAATATCCTGGAATATTTTCCTTTCCTATGAAATGTTCAAGTTTCTGCAGAATTTGTTGTACATTAATCTTTCTGGAGGCAGTGACGAAGTTACTGTATATTCAGTCTATGTTATCAATAGCTTGCAAAGTTGAATAAATTATTGAAGTTTAGTAGCAAACTCATGCAAGACTGTATTCTTTTCTTCATATTTGATAATCTCACTACCTGCAATTGGATACAGCTGGACAGCTATGGAAGGTCTTTCACGAGAATAAATCCAGGCCAAATTTTTCAACAGAACAATCCCTGAAATAATTTTGGCAATGTAGTAAGAGGATTATCTACTTCAGCAATCTCCTTTCAGCTTTTTGTGCAGAAACCAGAAACCCTGGATTTTTTTCTAGCCACTCCCTAACTGCTTTGAAATATGACATTAACTCGCTGTGGTGGTTTTGCCAAGTTATTTGACAGTTCAAGGATACTTAAACCCAGTCTAATTTAATATTAATCCACAATTATACTTTGGATCTTTCCAGTTTTGTCCCACAGAAAAGTTCAGTCTTGACATTTTGGATGAAGTTGCGGTGATACTCACAAAAAAATTGTATAGATTATTTTTCTGCTCTGTGAAAAAATCCTGAGTATAAAACATTAGGCTAGTATGGGAAATAGCGTGCTTTAATGAAATTTTTAGAAAAAAAGCAACAAGTCCACCTTCAAAAGCTATTTCGGTGGTTCTTAGCACTGACAGTCACACATCCCATAAGTATGGGTTTGCGTCCCATTTTCAAGATGTCTGTAACTCTCCAGGAGAATTTATAACCTCTAAACCTGGCCATGGATCTTGGTCTTCTTACTGAAAGATTGTCTCCTCAGGAGGCATTCAGAAGGTCAGAATAAATGATTGGAGAAGTAAGCCATGGAATCAGTCCAAGATTAACAACATGCACAGAAACTGCTATACAATTTATACAATTTACACTTGATTAGTTCAGTGAGGATTATATGAGTTGAAGTATATGATATTAGAGAGTGGTAGCAGAAAACATATTTCTATGCTGCATCTAAGAAACAGCATATCCATGGCTTTATAAATGGTTAAAACATATTTCCTCCAAGTAAAACAGAGAAGCAAAGCCACAGAAAATGGAAGGGTCACCCAAAGGGCTTGGGAGACCTTTCTCATGATAGCTCCTTCTCCAAAGGCTCTGTGACTGTTTGCACAGACCTTGACAGGTTCAGCCCCTACAGCAGCTTCTGCTGTGTACTGACCTTTTAACTGTGCTTCTCTGTACTCTTTAATACCCCCACAACTTAAGTGAACAAAAGTAAGATCTTAGATGTAGTTTTATGTGAAATGCTGGTGCTTATTTCAGTGGCACAGATGTTTAGCATGGCCTCAGTGCTTTCTGTCAGAAAAAGAGAGAATATGACATGCTGGTCTTCTCTGTGTAGGAACTCTAAATATTTGAATGGTGACATGCATGAGATTTATGTTGCATGTTACTCTCTGCTAAAGACAGAGCCATTCCCTTAATGCCATAATTTTCAGCTCCCCAGTTTAGTCACTCTGCTATAACTTCATTCACTTCAATAATCACCTCTATATTCTAAGATTTCCCATATAACACTGTGATCTGAGTATCCATTTAAGTCAGATATACAGTATATGCCCTTCATCATTCACTTAATGACAAGAGTCACAGATAATTTTTTATCATTATTTTTGGTAATTGCAAGAAAAATGAAAAATCTGACCATGACCAGTGAGTCCCTTCTGTGAGGACAAATTGTCTTCCATGTTAATTGTCATCATTGAAAGAAATAATGTACTTCTGTCCACAGATTAGTAGCTGAAAAAAACCCAGCATACTAAAATAGCATCAGAAGAAGAGAATTTCCTTCTAGTTTGATTTTATCAGATTTTGCTCCACACTGGAGGCACAGTTTTGTTGCCCTGAGTGTTTTGCATTGTATTCCCAGACAGAGGTTTGTGAAGTGAAAAAAAGTTAAGCATCTGCTGCCTGTGTACATCAACATGTATATTCATGTATTTAAGCAAGGGTACTCAGTGGGGATTTATAACCTCCCAACAAGTAACCACTTGAATTATAACAAAGAATTAATCCCACAAAGGGTGCAAACGGAAGAGGGGACACAGGGGAGGAATCATGGATAGGATAAGGGATTTGAAGATCCTGATTCACTGATTTGTATACTGTGTCATAGAGAAGGTCTGCTGCCAAGTTTTGCGAACAGCCATTAAAACAGCCTACCAGAGTGTTCCCTTGCTAATATTTTAAGAATGTTTAAGTCAAAGCTCTCAGATCCAAGTAAGTAACCAAGGAGGTGTAGACAGTGGAAAAGAAGGACTGCATTGTGCAGCCTTGGGACTGGGATGCAAGACTGTTGAATCCCCTTCCCTGATTCTCATGCAGACGCACTGGAAGCCTCTAGAAGAGCAGATGGGATTAGGCTGCAGCTCAACTAGGAGTCTAGTTTAGCTCTTCACTGCTTAGTGTTCTGTGGGTGATTTTAAATAATCGGTAAGAAAAGACAAAAGCAAGGAATAAACAGAGGTTTGGTCCCAGTAAGCCAGTGCAGAAGCCTAGAAGATAAGGGGTTTATGTGTATGTCTCTAGCACTGACGGACAGATAGCTATAGAACCAGCCAAGGATTGTTGGTAAAAACACACTGTGAGAAAGAACAGGATGTGGCTGGAGAAAGGGCCATGCAGGGCTAGGCAGCACTTTTCTGGGACAAACATCCTGTTCTGGCTCCTGCAGATAAGCACAAGCACAGGTACAGCTCAAGTGCAGGAGTGAGGCAGAGTAGCAGGAATGGGCTGCAGCGGGGAATCAAGACCACACAAGACCCCCAAAGCTCTCTGAGCCAATTCCAGAAACGTCTGAAAGAATGAACCATGCACAGTAACTCGTTTGCATAGAAAGCGAGAAACTCAGCTCTGGGGTGGGGAAAACCTATCTATGAAAAGGTACCCCAAGCCTAGGCAGCACCCCCAGGACCCTGCACATCCCATTGGCTGGATCAGTGCTGAGGCTGTTCTCCTTCCTTCCTTCCTTCCTTCTGCACCATTCCTTCCTTCCTTCCTTCCTTCCTTCCTTCCTTCTGCACCATTCCTTCCTTCCTTCCTTCCTTCCTTCCGCACCATTCCTTCCTTCCTTCCTTCCTTCCACACCATTCCTTCCTTCCGCACCATTCCTTCCTGCCTTCCTTCCTTCCTCTCTCATTAATCTCTCTCTGTCTACATTCCTTTTCACTAGCTTTAGGATAAAGTATTCCTTTATCCTAAAACCACCGGCCTGTGCTTATATAGGAGATCAGAAACTAACATACCAATTTCCATGCCAAGTGTGTAATTTATTAATAAAATTTGTGAGCTTTTGTGGACCTTCTGACCTTTGTTGTTCCTTTTGACCTTGACAATCTATGTTTCTTGGGTGTTCCTTTTCCCTGAGGGTGGGATGCCACAGCCAGCAGCCTTAAAGAAGGGAATGTCGATGAGCAAGGAGTCACAAGTTCACACCTGTGAAGGTCACCTGCAGAGTGCTGCCTCCTAAGATGCAGCCCCACAAGAGGGTCCTGCCTCTGATGCATGCAGCCTTGTTGGAAGATTTTGCGCTAAAACATCAAATACAAAAGTTTTGGAAAGAACAGGATTTCTATTTACCAATATAGACTCATGGAGCAATATTTAAAATCCACATGACATAGACAAACAGCTTGCGACATTTGTACTTCTTGGTAGTTTTCAATAAAGCTGTTTATTACTAAATGCTGCCCTAAACTAGTCTAAGTCTCCTCGTGTTTCATTTCTTCAGGTAGTCTGGGACAATTTGCTCTATTTCACAATCCAGGTAGATTTTTGAATAAAAATAGCCGAGTTGCTTTAGGGTAACATTTCTAACATTTCAGTCATCATTTCCATCTAGTTAAGCAAATTCTCAGTTCTGAATCTGTTTAATTTGAGCTCTTTCTTATTTCTAGTGAAAAAACACACACATGAAAACTGACAAATGATCAACAAATCCACAATTGCTTCACAGTCAACACTTCTCTTAGGGGAGGGGAATTTGCTTGGCAAACTCCACCTGCTGACCTTCTACCAATTTAGTCTCCAAATGGGTAACAGTTGCAGCCTTAACCAATAGAATGGAAGGGAGAAGGCATCTGTCCCTTCAGCTGTCCTAAGCACTATTGCTTAATTAATTTTAATCCTGATGTAGACTAAAGCTATGCAGTGCAGAACCAATCCCTCCCTGGTGTCAAGGTTCTTCTTTTTGCTAAGGATGCTCCCATGAAGGATTCAGTACAATTGTGCAGAAGAGAAGGACTTGGGTATTGCCTCTGTCTTTATTGAGTGTTTATATCCCCACTTCCACATGAATATAATGGCCTGATCTTAAGCAGGAAAAAAAATTTTAAGCTCTTGCAAGAATTCAGTAGCACAACAGTGACACAACAACAAGTTATTAAGTATACCAATTCCTCCAATATTTCTTTTGTTACAGGGAAAAGAAAGCAAACAGAGGGAAAGATCAACAGGACAATGGAAGATTTTGGCTTCCAGCAAGTATGTCATGTTTAATTTCCAAGCATCTATCAACTATATTGAGAAAACAAATTGCTCCTTTTTTTTCCTGTCTTGCATTATCTGTCCTTTGTTAGTGCGTTTTCAAACTTTATGAACTCAATGGATTGTTAGCATGCATTAGTGTGTTAGTGTGACATGTTCAACAAAACATCCTAGTCATCCAAGATTTAAATACTTCCTGGGAATTCAGACTCTGTGTTAAGTTACAAAATGCTTTTCTTTATCTGCATCATCATCAGAAGATGCTATTCAACATGGGGCCCATCTAAGAAAAACAAGAAAAAAGGAAAAAAATCTCCATAGTTAGAACAAGCAAGATTCAAGTGGCTGCTGACACCAATGAGCCAGAGAGGTTTTGCTCTCTGGGTATGCTGCAATTAATTTTTCCTTTGCAAACTGGAAATTAGCACAGACACATACTTTAACCTCACACATAGTCCTCAAATCTGTGAAGCAGATACAGCAGATTAAATTGAGGGTAGTTAAGTTCCAGGACTGGCTGAATTCTTCTGTATTTGTCCACAGCTATTTTTCCACAACCCTTAAGGTTTTAGTTGACTGTATTACTTTCTTTGTCTGAAGCATGGTACAGGCAAAACACATAATGAGAAACAAGACTGAGCTGCCTTTTCCCTCCACTATAAGAGACCCTGAACATGCAGGCTTCACTGCTTATTGGACACAGAGCCTAAAGGAAACACTGACTTAATCCAAAATAAGTACTCTTTGACAGGTAGATTTTAATGAAGCTTCTACATTGAGATAGGCATTGCCCTCAAGTATTTAGCAAAACACAAGTTTACTGAAGGTGCTTAAAAGGATTTGTGCCAATTCAAGTCACAGGTGAACCAGAAAATCAATGTGAAGCAGACTTCACCTCTTCTGCCCAAGGCAAAAAGACTAGTCAACTGCAATGGGCACTGTTCTTGGAGGAGAGCTAATTGCTTGGTGTTGAAAAAATTCCTCTACCTCTTTTTCAGGAAGAATCAGTTCCAATCTGTGAGTTAGACTTAGAGGACTCTTTGGACTCCCCTCTACATTGCATTTTCCCAGCTCATGAGAATGGGACAGTTGTTCCTTGATCTTTGCTGGAAGCAAAGCAATACTAAGCTTATCCATGCCTTAGCAGCCTGTGCCAAGAGCTGGAAATTCCTTGGCTCTATAATGCATCTGCACAAAGATAAATCAGACTCCTACACAACACAGCTGCATCAAATTGGCAGGCTGTGTTTTTGCTTTCTCCTCTACTCATAATGCAGATAAAGCTGTTCTCAGGCATGGGTTTAGCAAAACTTGTACCAAACCCATGCACGCTCACTAGTATCAACTCAGCTTCCAGGAGCTCAACAGTGAGGAAGGCTGGGGCACCTCTGTTTGGAACCAGACACGTCAAACTACACGCAAAACCAGCAGAACCCAAAAATCATAGAGTGATGTGCTTGTGTCAGTGATTAATTTGGTGCTGAAGTCTGAGTGGTTGTTTCTAAGTGTTCAACTCAAGGCTTACCCCTCAGCCTTTATTATAAGATAAAAAAGGTGACATAAAAGCATATATTTTGCATACAAAGTAAATATACCTGACCTTTGTTGAAGCAGTGGTTAAGTTGTAATTTATACATTACAAACCCTCTTGCTTCCTGCTAACTGCAAGAGATGCAAGAACAGCAGGTCAGGCTCATTACAAGACAGCTGCATTTTCATCCTTATGTGGTTTTTCATAACAAATCCTGATTTTTACACTGTCCGGATGGGCTAAATGTGAAGACCCACTGGGATCAATCCCTGAAAAAAATCATCACTTCCCAAGGACAATTACTCCATGGTGCTCGAGCAAAGGCACTTCGGTGTGGGGAACCGAGCTGCACTTCCTCTGAGCGCTGAGTTGCTGTCATAGGCGCAATAGGATCCCTCTCGCTCCTGCTGAGCTGTTTCACCACGTTTCACTTCAGTGTTGCAATTGTACATGAAGTACTTCACACAGTATTTCAGACAGTATCAATTTGCAGGGCTATGTGTCAGGGCCCTTTGAGTGACAACCTCTCCAGTCCACCTTGGAGGGCTGCGACAGAGCTCCTTTTTTGCAGGCTCTCGATGGGAACCAATCATTCATTCCAGACACTGCTTTCATGCCCCAGTCCTCCAGTCATGTCAGTAACTTCATGCCTAGTTCCAAATTACTGCAACAGTCATATTTCACTAATAGTAATAAAACAGTACAAAATGGTGGCTTCTAAGAGAAAATCGGGCCACAGAAAACATATTAAGTAAAACAGACCTAATACTTAGAGGGAAAACAATAAATATGCACCCAGTTCTCTCTGTGCAGTAACTCAGTGGAATGGATTTATTGCACAGCAGGCTTGCTATTTGTTTTCCCTCTCTTCCCAGCAAGGGGGATTTTAAGTTAAACAGTTTTATTCATACCCGAATTCACTTGTGTGTCCCAAATTGGCTGCTTGCCAACTTTGTTGGCATTTCAGGTTGATAACATCTTAATCTAGAGTCATTACAGTAACTAGGAGGGAGTCTGGATGCAGGAGCAGACCCTTTCCTGGAGAGTTGCCTTTGAGATTTTAATATAAAAGGGCATCCATATTAATTGAGAGCTTACCTGGAATGGCAATACGGTTGCAAGTGCTAGCTTTGTTTACATGAGCCATGAAAAATGCACAGGAGTGTTTGGTATTTTCACTCAGCCTCAGAGCAACATTCAACACAGCAAGTGTCAGTTTCTGGATCATTTGCTAAGGATGTTCATGATATTATACAAAGATTTCCTAAAAATTTAGCTCATTTTCTAGACAGCCGTGACAGTAAGAAGTATAGAGAAAGCATTTAACTGTTGATGAGTCAAGAAATCACAAGAAGTCCTGTCAAGTTGGAGTAAAAGGAATCATCTGTTTGATACAGTAAGAAAGGTCCAAGAACAAAGGCTCTCCTTTCCCAAGTTTCCTGTTTTTTAACCTGGAGAGTATGTATTTTTTTGCCTGGAAACACACTTGTATGTATGTTTATTTATATCTCATTAAATAGAATTTCATTATGGAATAGGAAAATGTTGTGAGTTAATCCATGACCTCAGTGTACTTGTTCCAACAGATATGACGAGGCTGTTACTGTTTACACAGAGTGATGTGAGTTTCCATACTCAGTCCTGTCTCTCTAGCCTCACATGGATATACTGGCCAACACTAATTATTCAACTCCCTTTGCTTTTGGTTTCAAGCCAAGATGGAGCATCTTGAGGAATCCTACATCTTCTTGACAAAACTCTTGTCACTTCTAACCTTATTTGTCTGAGGGATGATAGGTGATGAACAGTCACTTAGCTCAACATAAACCGGTTTAGTGGAGAAGAGTGGCAGGCTGCAGGCAGAGCAGAGAAGGTATGGACAGAAAAAAGGCAGAAGTGAGGTTGGTGTCATATAAACTTGCTCTCTGATTTCTGTCTGAAACAGGAAGTTTCATACAGAGGCACAAGGAGTACATGTAATTGTTTACCCCAGTGACAGGCAACTGTCTTATGAGCTGGACAGAGTAAAGACAGCAGAAAAGCAGAAAAGCTACAGAAGGCAAATTTATTCTTTGCAAGAAGAAGGAAGGGGCAACCACCCAGAAAACTAGGATCTGTGCTTGGTTTTGTTTCAGCTTCATCAGATTTATACTGTCTCCATTTGCATCAGGTCTTCGTGTCCTTCCAGTTCGGCATTTCAGGCTGAGGCTTTGTTCCGTAAGAAAGCGGGTCAGACAGAGAAATATCTTGAACTGTATAAAATCAAGAACAAGTGTCTCCATTTCTGATGAAGCATTAACCAAATACTGCTTCCAAGGGAGCACTGAAGGCCAAATAGTTTCTAGGTTGTGGATCAGTTAACTACTGAAGAAAGAGCAACAGAAAGAATGGAATTGCTGTAGAGATGGAAACAATAAGGTGGTTATTGGCCTTTCAGAAATATGGGCATGAAAGAGAGAGGAAAGACATGAGAGAGTTGCACACAGTGCCATTAATGTCTTATAAGTGGCCTTTCTCCCCATCCTCACTGCCTGACCTCCAGCTGTACCCACCCCAGATCTCTTCACTGCCACTGGACAAAATGCTGGACAGAGGCCAAGGTGAACACATTTCTTGTTTTATTACTGAGGATAAATGCCGGCTCAAGTCCTTTGCAAGCCAAGAGGAAAACAGCTGCCTGTAGAAGGATGAGACAAAAGGAGATTGTCTGGGCCATGAGTTCTGCTTTGTACCCACAGGCAACAGGCCACAGGGCAGCAAAATGTGGCAGTGGGGTGGGATTCCCATGAGGCACCCAGAGGGCTGCTCTTAGCAGCCTTTCTTTGCATATTCAGCATAAAGGACGCACTGGGAAAGAGGGGAACCAGGGAGCAGACCTCTTCACCTGGCTTCTGCAGAGACCCTGCTGCTGCCCCTGTGGCTGCCCCTCTCAGAGGAGGAGCAGAGCCCTGGGGCACCACATCCCACTCACAGTGCCAGCACTGGGGACATGAAGAACCTGGATAATACCATCACCTCTCCTGGCTGCGGCCACTGAAGCCCTGATGATGCAAACCCTCCCATCACCCAAACAGCTGCTCCCAAACAGCTTCCAAGCAGTCTCCTGACCCTTTGTTTCATTTATTGATAATGGCAGGGCATCTACCTACAACAGGGTTGGACCCTCCTGCTTGGGAGTTCCTGGGAACTCCCTGGGTTCTGCTGATCTTCACCATCAGCAGAAGGCTTCACCCACCCCTAGGCATAGAGGTTTAAAACACTTTTCTTTTCCATGTCCTTGTTTGTCTTTCAGAGGCTCTTAATCACTCCATAGCTTCCTCCTGTTGTTTCTGCCAGTGCACTCTAACAGCATCTGGACCTTCTAGCCTTTTACAGATGCTCTTTACACTTCAGAGTAATTAATTCAACAGTGGCAAGCACAGCCAAGTTCCCACATCGGGCCTTCCCAGGCAGCTGGGATAGTATAGCAGAGATTTGGATTCACTCCTTCATCAGTGGCCACAGTCCCCCCGGATTCTGGACTCAGAATCACATGGATTCTGGGCCAAGAAGGCGAGGACAGTTTTTAAAAGACCAGCTGCTAGAGGAAGCAACAATGGTTGAAACAACAGTGAGAGTGAATCTTGAAAACATCCTAGAAATTCACCATCTGGGATAAAATTATAAAATAAGATTTTTAGGTCTGACATGAGGTCATCAAGTTAACTAAAGAGATGATGCTTCCATACACAGGAGTGCTCAGGGGCTGGATCACAGAAAAAGCCCTTCTTTAGCAGGCTACAATTCACATGAGATGTGACAGGAGATGGTTACAGATGGGTTCTCCTTTTGTTCATGCTTTGTATGCAGGTAACTTCATCTTCTTCCTTATCGGTACTCCTGAAAGGTTTCTGTGTGAAGCACGGAATGATTTTGTCTTTTGGCTCTAAAATCAGCTGAAATTCATTTGAACAAAACTGTATCTGGGAAACAAGTATGAAAAGGCTATACTAATAACATTAGGGATTAAGATCTTATTAATATGATATACTCATCTGAATTGACTTTTGCTGATCAGAAAAGGGGAATTTTTCCTTTATTATGAGATGACATAAAGCAGATATACCTGGCTCTTTCCTCCTTCCTTGTTTTTAGATATAATTTGATTTAGTCCACATGATGTGTCTTTCTGATGTAGGAAGCAGGAACTGAAAACATTTCCCTATTTATTACATCAGAAGATATTTATTAGTACAAGACTGTTTGCCAGCCTTCCCTACAAGAATAGGTGAATAATCAGTACAATAATACCCAGCTGGTCTCTCATGTCTTTTTGTTTTACTCTTAGATGCAACATAGGTAAATTCACAATGCCATCTCCCACGGATATGCATTGTGTACATGCGTGTGCAAACTCCTCTGCTAAGCTACCACCAGGACAGAAAAGTAGGATCAGAGAAGGCATAAATTACACAGACATCTAAATTACTAAAATCTAAAGGATGAAAACAACAGCATCAATTCCATCATGGAGAACAAGAGTAAATTAGTGGGATGAAGAAAACCACGTTTGTTTCTGTAGTGCATGCTGAGGGGGTGTCTGGAGAGTGGGAACCTTGTTTCCTGGCCATAAGCTCTGCTGGGAGATGTAGTCTGCTACTTTTATCATGCAACTGTGGGAGACATTTTCTTTTTAATCACTTAACTCCTGTACTGACGGTTGTTTGCTTGGTAGTAGAGCAATTTTGGCAAACAGCTGTAACCTGTACAAGAAGATAAACATGTATAGATGTAAGCAAATGATGATTAGTCAGAAGATGGAAAATAATAGGAGTATGTATATGCCTATAAATCTCTTTGCAAAATTTGCTTATTTTTTTCTTAGAGGCCCTCTTCTTGTGTGTGTGTGAGAATCAGGAGGGAGGTTGGTGTTTGGAGGAGAGATGAAAGGTGCCGCTGGGCAGGCAGGGGAGAGTGGAGTGGCCTTGAGTACAAGGAGAGGGAAAAACTGGAGATAAAGCGAGAAAATAAGCCGAGAGAAGGCACAGGGAGTGCTACAGTTTCTCCACATGTACATGCTGGGAAGGGGGAATTTTGCAATGAGAAAATTCCACCAGAGAGACTGAACCAAGGGGAAAGTTAAGTTGTGAGATGACAGCTTTTTAAAGAATAAAAAAAAACCCAACCAACCAAAAAAAAAAAAAGAAAAAGAACAAAAATGAGAGAAAAAGAGAAAGTAAAGACTTTGAAAATGAGAACTTCTATAGGAACAATATAAAAGGGAAAGACAGAGACAACCTAAATGGTATTTTAAACATTAAGTAGCAACATTGCATTGTGATGATGGTCTCTATATGTGCCCCTCCCCTCCTCAGCTCAGCTTGTGTTAGACTGTGGCACAGACTTACACGGAAAAAGCTGTGATTTAGTGAGCAGAAAACTGATAGAAATCTTAAAAGTAGCAAGGGAAAACTGCAGGAATTTAATCTTAGACATGTGTACTAGGAGAGAGAAGGGAATTGCCAGCTCTGCTGGCGTAGCAGGTACCATTGCAATTCCTAACATAGATTCCCTGCAGACTCCTTAAGGAAACCAAACTTGTTTCTTTTAAAGTTTGGAAAGGAAAGTTTATGCTGAAATAGAAATTTCTGTATACATGATCAAACTAGCTTGTTGGTTTACTACACAGACAGCCTGAAACTGTGTTCTTCTTTGTTTCTTAGGATTTCTAAATCATGTGGAAATTCTGGTACTGCTGAACAGTACAATCTAGTCTTCAATACTGAATTGTTTGCTTTTAAACAGAGGGGCATATTTTTAAGTATTTCACATCCACAGGGAGAGGTAACATAATTAAAATCAAAAATATACTGGCAACATATTTTAAATATATTTATGGTTTCACTTTTTCTCTTTTTCTTTTTTCCTTCTCTGTTTCTTTTTGCTTTCTTTTTTCTTCCTTTTTTCTTTCTTTTTTCTTTCTTTTTTTCTTTCTTTTGTATCTTTTTCTTTCTTTTTTTCTTTTCCTTTTTCTTTTTTTTTGTTTTATTTTCATACTTATTTTTCCTTTTGTTTTTAAAAAATAAGTCCTGTACAAATATTATGAATACATATATTCAATTAAAGTGCTTATACCTATATAGAGTTGCTTTCCTGACCAAAAAGCACTTTCAGGGATATGACTGGTCAAATCCAATATATCTGACTCACTCAACAATTTAGATCTGAGGCTGAAAACATAGATAAAACAGATCAAAAGACACTTTTGTGAGGAATTTAAGAGGGGTCAGCATCTGAAGTCTTATAGAAGAGGTCCCTCTGACTTTCACAATGGGGTCACAGAGAAATAATTGTTAGCATTTTCCAACCTGATAGCTTCAGTGTGGGAACATATCATTGTTATTTAAAAGCTGGGAAAATCAGGCCACAGAGAGGTCAACATGATTCCTTCAAGGACAGATAATGAGTCAGAGGTAGATCAACAGCGAGTGTTGTTCAGACTTCCAGGCCAGGGTCACAGCTATTGGGTGCATGGACTCCCTTGCCTGTACCAGATGAGGAGCTTTTCTAATTAGTTACCAGTTGTGGAATTCCTATTTGTACTTCTTATAAAAGCCTCCGAAGATTGGGAGTTGGGCTCGGACGTCTCAATACCCAAGGGGAGATATGTGTTAATGAATTAAAGGGCTGTTTACACAGGGGCAAGAGTACACAAATTCAGAAACAGCTCTGTGCATTTGGGCAACTTTATGGCAAAACCAGAGTGCCATGAGAGTAACAGGTTTTCCACAGAATGACAATTGTGCTGAAAGGTTAGGGAGATAGTTGGGAATTTAGATGCTGAAAGTAGGACTTAAACAGTGCTTGGGTCCTTAAATCCTCTGTAAAACTCAGCCCTTGAATCTCCATCTGTGCTTCTCCTTCTCTATAATTTACCTGTGCATTGATCTCTTCTGTTTCGAATCACAGGCTAGCAGCAGAAGGTCTAGTCCCACTCATAGAATTCTTGCCTATCTGGCTCCAAGAACCTCATCAAAAAAGGAGCTGGTTGCACTGGCAGCCTATACACTCTCCAGAGCCCTAATAAAGATTTTTCCCCCTGCACAAGATGTTCAGTTGCTGAGGTGGTGGCTTGGCAAGTTGAATTGCCTTTGTACACACAGTGCAGCTGATGGTCCACTGCAAAATGTTATTTCTATCACTTAAAAGTAGCCATTTCCCTTGTCACTTCTAATCTAATACATTGTTGTTGTTTTTAAATTGACAGATATGGAAATTAGCAAGTATACAAGGGTCATTGATTTTATGGCACTGGTAACTGAGGCACCACATACACACCCCATCATGCAAGAAATATGCTTGCTACACTAATAAGGCTTTGGACACATCTTAGATGGTTGCATTTAATTTTCATGAGTCAAGCTTAGCAAACAGTAGTTTGTCATGGCATAATGTGCACACAGATTTTGCATTTGTACAAACATGAGCAAAAGGCTTATGTGCCTGCCCCTGTGAATTCATGCTAGAATGAAAATCTGTAATTTCAAACAAATGGCTGAATAGTAGTATCTATTAATTTATTTGTACCAGCAATTCCAATTTAAGGAGAAAATTCATCTAATTGCTGTGTTGACATGCTGGATTTTCTGCAGTGTAAAGGCTCCTGGCATTTTGGTTGGGATGCTGAAGGGTCAGAGAGCTGGATCCTGCTCCTGTGTTCAAAGCCATCTCTTTTACTGTCACCAGCACGCAGGTCAGTGCTGAGACATTCAGGAGCAGTTACGGTGCCGTAAACCTCAGTTTATGAAAAGAAATATACTTTTTCTTGTACTTCAGACCCAGAGGAGTAACCCATGAAATGTAACTTTTGATGTTTTTTACTAACGTAACTGCAAATGCAGAGTTACCATCTCTGGTGTTTTTTTCATTTGCTTGTCCATATCCCAGCCCACCTATGTGGGGCTACTCTGGCATTTTCTTCAGCTGAAAGATTCACAGTTGCACCTGCAAGTCCCCGGCTGGCAAACACAGCAGGTGGGTCAGGTTTGCCAGGAGATGCACAGGGGAGCCAGAAAGCAGCCAGCTGTGAAATCTCCCAGGCTTGTAAATCCAGGCTTGACTTTGTTTATTTCCAGACATATTGCAGGTTCTTCACATCATGTTCTTATCAATGTTGTTGTGGCTTAAGCAGGAAGCTGCGTACCAACAGAGACGGGAGGAATGTATCTCCAGACAAGGGAGGGTTACTCAGCGAGGTGAGGGAGTATCCTCACTGCTGACTGTTGTGGAGTGTTTTCAGTGAATGACCTTGGATTTTCTCCCCCTTGGAAACCATGGCAACCAGCATTTGTTCTTGTAAGATAATTTCTTGTCTCGCAGTGAGTGATTATATATCTTCTCCGAACTCTGAGGTAAAATCTCTCCACAAAGAAGAGCAAAAATTATTGAAGAGTGAGCCTGAGTTGATTGTTCTGAATCCCTATATCTTAAAAAATATGATGCAACATGGTTATCTACTGCCAGCTGAAAAACAAGCTAACGAGTAGCCTCTGGATGATTGTCTGATTCTATTTCTAGGTTAACATAATTAAGTCTGAAATAAATACAGACATCTTTGGTGAATGCCCGTTTGTTTCCCTAATTAGCATCTGACAACAACCAGGAAAAAACATTCCAAGATTATACTGAGGCTTTTGTTGAGCAGTTTGGGAATCACTCACACAGTCATCTCCCTGTTTTAAAATATATTTTAAAGTGATAAAGGCCATTCGCAAGTTATCTGTTTTTCAGACAATCAGTCTGTGTAATTCTGCCTGTAGCACCTTATGTATCTTGTGTTTCATCCACACAAAAAGTCCCATCATCTGGGCATTTGAGAGAAGAGAATACATACAACTAGAAATTGTCTGCCAAAAATCTTGAATAACAAACACAAACCCAAATACTACAAGGCAAGCAAAATCTACTTAAAATATAAAGACATTATAGCAGCTGAACTTGTCTGTGCACCATAACATGCATCACTTGTGGCCCCTCCGTGGTGAAAAAATGTGCAAAAACGACATGGAAAATCCTGCACACCTGATCCCACCAGGATCACCTCTGAGGTATGTGGAACTCCATTTCACAGGGAAGCAAGTTGCTGAGGCATTCAACTGTGCTCTACCCATCACAGCTTTGTAGCTGCCTCCTTTCATCTGGAAACAAGGTGCAGATGCTAAAAATTGCATATTTTAAGCCTGGATCCAAAGGAAAGAAGTCCTGAGGGGGAACCAGCTGTTTTTGCTTGTGAGTAATCCCTCTTCTGCAGTACCTTTGAGCCTTCTGGCAGAACTCAAACAAATCTGAGTGAGGACATGGAAACCTCAAGGACACTGATGCTGTTATAAGCATCTGAGCATCGGAAGCTGGATGGGAAGCAGACACCAGGTTTTACTGCTTCCCCTTTTTCTTGATCTCCATGCAGTGGCTCTGTGCATCCCTGCAGGTTACCAGGTGGTGAGCCCAGCTTGCTCCTGAAGACCCTGGGACTGTCTGCTCTGGCCCAGCAGGAATGTCCAAAAGTTTGAGCCTAATGTCTTCTGCCCACAGCAAGAGGTGAGAGAGCACCCTGGGCACATGCATCCAACTGCGATTGCAGTGGCCCCTGGGAGCATTTCATTTCTGCAGGCTGTGAGTTTCCTGGGAAAGTTGACCCAGGAGCAGGTTTGTGTGCCCACCCACTGCCTGCAGTGCCACCATCTCAGCTTCCCCGCAGCACCCTGCTCTAAGGGACACAGCTACTGAAGAGGCAAGTGGGTAGGGCTGTCCCGTGACAGCACAAGGGAGCACCCTGCCCAGCCTTTTGGTCTCTTCTGACCTTGCCCTTGGGATCTGGGCCCCTCCCTGGAGCTCCAGTCTCTGCTCTTGCCCTCATCACCTGCACACCAGCCAGGCCACGCAGTCAGGGTTTATGCACACTGCAATATCCCCACAGCTTACGTGGATACCATGGTATACCAAAAGGCTAATACCATTTGTTGCTTTCTAATATCAGAGAAAAACCTCTCTACAAGAGACATAATTATGATTCATGATATTATTAGTGACAATTAAATGCCATACTTGAAAACAGGCAGCACAGCTCCTATTTCATCACAAGACTGCCCTCCTCCTGCTCTGCCATCAACTGGGACTGCCTTGCAGCTTTAAATCACCGTGCCAGGGCATGCAGCTAAGCACGGACCCCCCATCAGCCCACTAACATCCTCCAAGGAAAATGCAGCAGAAGCTTGTCTCAAGAGGGGTCCTGACAGACATGGGGAGTGCCAGAGGGGCAGGTTACAGTGGGACCTCCGTGTGCCAGTGAAAGACACTGCTGCCAAAACTGTGGCAGCCGAGGGGCCACAGCTGAATGGGTGTCCGGGCTGCTGGATGCGGAGGCTTACTGCAACCTGTGCTGGAGAAGCAGCCCAGTGCAGAGCTCTGTGGTGGGAAAAAGAAGAGCCCTTTGAGTGCCCAGATTGATGTATGTGCATGGGACCCCACTGGTGCCCATCACAACCCCTTCTTTAACAGCACCCGTGGTTAGTCCAGGGAGCATTATGGCACCAATGGATGCACATAGCCTGGGGCTGCACACCATCCCAGCCCTAAAGCTGTGAGCCCAGGGATGGGGGCTTTCCCCAAGACAAAGCAAACCACTTTGCAGAGGGTTGCAGTGATGCTGCGGCCAGACCTGCAGCAGCCCCTGTTGTACGCCCAGCCCTCCTGGGCCACAGCGCACAGTGCCCACATGACCGTGCTGGAAAGGAATGCTTAGCAGACATGTGCATTAGCTCACAGATTAACTCTGCAGCCTTTTCCAGCCACTGACTGTGAAGTGGGGGTTGAAATTTGAAAGCGTTGCATGGGATTAGCCATGCATCTGCCATTAAAATCAATCCTCTGCACTGCTTTGAAAATCTCCATTTGCAGTTATCTGCCTCTTGGACACAAGGAAAGAAGAGAGAGCATAAGAGGAAGTGGAGAATGAATCCAGAAACTTTTCAGATATATATTGTGACTTCATGTTATTTATTAATGATAGCGTAGGAAAATGGTCAGATTATTTTAGTTCAGTTTCAGTTCAAAGTGCCTAAACAAAAGAAAGGACCATATACTAATTGGGAAGCAAAGTGTATCTGCTTGTTTTCTATGATACTGATGAATCCAGGGACAAAACTTACATCAGGACCTGGACAAACATATTTTTCAGTAGATTAAAAGGAAATTATTTACAGATGGCTGTATTCTGTTATTTTAAACTTCAGGGGTTTTTTTTAAATTATTTTTTGTTTTGAACCATAGCCTGAGTGAGGAATTCAGTATTTTCCCTGAAGCACGTGTGTCAGAAGCATAGTAGTTGCATAAATAAACAACCTCCTTAAATTCTCCTACACTTGCTCAGTTCTGGGTATTGCCACTTTCAGCATTCAAAAGCTTGCAGGCATGCGTGGTGATAAGCTGGCACCTGCAAAGTGTGGGAGGATGCTCACAAATGCTGTGTGTTGGGAAAGAAAGAAGTAATAATAAAACAGAATAGCAAAAAAAAAAAAAAAGTTTAAAAAAAAGGAGAAAAAAAAAAGACGGGTGAAATCTGTGAAACAGATAGTTAAATATTTCTGTGTATGTTCCTATTTCACCTCCAGAAGAATGTTTATCCTGTGCATTGCATAAAAGATGGGGCAACTGTTGGTGCTAGGAAATTACACCACCATAAAAAATAAAATTACAAAGCAATTGCTGATCAAAAAACAATCACAGAAAACCCCAAAAAGCAAAAAGGTGGTTCCTAGCTTTGGTGCATAGCTGCCTTACACTTGTTCCTTATGGACGTGCAAGGGTGACTGACTTGTCTTGTATCCCTTATTTTGCTCCCAGAGCTCATCTGCAAGGGGGTCCAGCAATAAACATTTCTAGGAAGAAAAATGAGATCTGAAAGTGCTTTGAGCGTAATAGCACAGCAAACCAAGAGACGAGAGCCAGACGGGGGAGAGGAGGGGTATGTTGTGGAATGGAAGCTGATGCTAGCACATTTCCACAGGCTAGGATGGCAAGGAAGATAAATGGGGAGAGCTGGCCAGTGGAGTCCGGAGAATGACCCAGCAGTGGAGTTCAGGGGAGGAGGGAGCCTGGGTAGTCAGACAGCTGGATGGGCACTGCAACTGCTCATCCTTAGTGGGGTAGCCAGTCCCACCATGTTATTCTTCGTGTGATCATTTATTTTTGCCAGTGAAGTGGAAACCTGAACATTTTCCTTTTGTACCAAATAAACTTAGCATTTCAAGCAATGCAAAATGTTTGATTTTGCAGCCTGTGTAACGAAAGTAGAAGAAACAACACAAAGCTCAAGGGTGAGCAGAGCAGAAGAGAGGGAAAGTCTTGCTTCTTTCTAACCACTGAGGACAAGGGACTTGTGTTCCATACATCTCTGTCTGCTTTTCTGCTTCCGAGGCAGGGCTCTTGCAGGGGTGGTTAGACTGTTCTCCACTGTGAGTCCTCCCACTTCGTGTGGCACCTCGAATTACTTATCAAGCACCAGTGTGCAAATGGCCAGGACACTAGTCACACTAGAGATAGGGCATGAGGGTTTGTGTCCCAGCTCTACCAATATCTCAGTGATTTTTATCACAGAATTTCTCTATCAATCTCCCGGATTCAAGGACGACACTGAATTTCAATCTCACACTCCCTAGGCAAGGGCAGACCTTGGTAACAAAAGGTGTTTCATTGGTAATCTGCCTGTTGCCCACCACACTCCATCTGACCCCTTTATGCAAACAGTATTGCAATGTGCAAAAATACATTATTCAATGAAGAAACCATTTCTGTAAATCCCACAGCTCAGGGGAATAGCTTTCACAACACAGCTCTTTCAAGAGCTATAGTAGCAGGCAGTGAATAAGGCGGTGAAACTAAAATGGAGGAGAAGATACGCTGTGTTTTTAAGCAGTCTAAAAGTAGCCACGAAATAAGAAAGCACCAAAATACAGAATGACAGTGGGTAACAAAACCACAGACCAGGGTGCATGCTGGGGAAGAGCGTGCGACTGTGCCCTGGTAAGAGCTGCCTGCAAAAACAGAAAGGGGGTAGGGAGCCAGTTTCGTTTGCACACTGTTACTAACCACTTGTGACCAGCAGAGCTTCGAGATGCACAAACGCCTGGAATAATTAGGTCAGTCGTGTCTAGATGCAGAGACAGCTAGATCAGACTTGGCTGTGCTTTAGCTTTCCCCAGGAAACTGTGGCTCTCACAACACCAGAGTTCAGGAGACGGGTATAAAAAAATCATCATTTGAGGGGTTATAAAAACTACCCTGTTGTCAACAAACTGAGTGGGCTACAGGAGCTGCCTGTACCTCAGCCTCCTCCTGCTCCCTGCAGATTGCTTGCATAAGCAGTTCTTCAACTTCAGAGGCTAGTGAGAGTAAACAGGGGAGATCAAACATTCTCCATATTCATCCTGTTTAAACATAAACCGAATTGTCTATGAAGCAGGACCCCAAGTCCATGCAACACATGTGCTCAAACCCAAGGATTTCTGTGGGGAGGGAAGGACTGTGGGATTACAGCCTGAATGTTAAGCAGCTTCATCATCTCCACAATGTCAAAACATCATCTTATGCTCCAGGAGGATTCTTTGACTAATGTAATTAACGCTATCCTGCCCAGTGTGTGAGGCAGTAGGTGTGCCAGGCCCGAGGTCCCAGGGGCTCCTGCAGACACAGAGAGGGGAAGGGGCGCTCCTGGCAGCAGAGCTGCTCCAGCAGGAAGGCAGCCGGGGCACACGGACAGGTTCCCTGCCTCACTGCCTGCAGTGGGGTCTGCAGTCGCACGTGGATCGCCGCAATAGCTCAGCCTTGCAGGGGTCACTCCTTCAGCACCAACGCAAAGCACGCTGCTAGGGAGGGCAATGCCAGGGTGTCTCCTATAGAGATTTCAAAGCCTAACAGTGGCAATTTTTGTTACAGCCACATCACCAGGTCTCAGACAGACCTGTCTGTGTCCTCACACCAGAAAAATCAAGGATTAACACATTTCTGTTGCACTGTTCTCTTTTTGTTTTCATAACATAACAAAGCAACCTTGCTAACAAGAGCAGGGGAAATTGATCTCATTTGGTTTTGTTTTGATTAGGATGTTTGCAGGCTCTTGTGACAGCAAAGAGAAAGCTTCCCTAGGGGTAAATCCCCAGGCCCCCGCATAAGTAAGTTCTTGAAATGGGATCCATTCTTCTTTTTGAATCGAATATCCACTGAAGCAACTCTGCTTCTTTCTTTGATGTGTGTTAGAGGCCACATCATTTATTTTTCATTTGATTTAAAGTGAAATGCAGAGAGACCTGCTAGTTAGCAGTAGCACAAGACTGCAGTACAAATGGAATTTAGATGACATTTGACAAGAAAAAAAACCAATTTTTTCCACATAGGCATTTATAGATTTTAATACCTACACATTGAATTGCTTCTAGCCTTTGAATCAAGTTATTCTGAAGAAACCTTAGCAGTACAGAATTGTGTTAATTTGTCTGAAATTTTTAGATTTTGCCTTCCATTTGTGATCTTCAGAATTTTCACCATTCTCTACAGATTACTGCAATTTCTTTCTTGCCTATCACAATAATATCAGAAAAGAGTTTAGAGACAAATACAGGGGATTATACCATAAATGGAAATAGATCAATAAAAAGGCATAGAAAATCACCTGCAAAGCAGGAGTTATTGAAACAATATTAGTTGATTACCTAAGGTACTCAGCAACTTCCTGCATTCAGTCACTCTGTACCTAATAATTTAGGAAGGAAAGTATTGTATTTTAATATAGATTATGCTTATTGTAATGTCATAAGATTTGTAATATAATAAGACAATCCATCAGTTTTCAACTGCAGTTGCAAAACTGTTACCATGCCAAGGGCATTACATCATACACTGACCCTGGTTAGCCAGCAAAAATAGTGCCTTATGACACTGGTAAAGATCAGACTTTGATATCATAATTCGCAATGTAATTCCATTACATTGAGGTGGTTGTTCCACCACCTCAGGGAACAAAGCATGACAGCAGTTGACGGAAATATACCATATTTATGGACAATAACTGAAGGAGAGTATCAGATGGCACCCTGCCTGGGAGCATACGACAAACTGGGCTGGATGGGCAAACTGGCACGACAAACAACAAACACTGTTAAGTGCTGAAAGTTAGGAGCAGTGATTCCAGGATCCATCTTTCATGCTCATCTAAAAGGTGGCACTAGCTGTGTGCCTATGTGTCCCCCATCCCACTATCGCTTCAGAAAAAGCCTCTCTGCCTTTCTTCTTATGATAATTAGCTGTTTCCATGGATAAAGCCAGTGGCTCTCAAAGGCTCCTTACAAAGCTTGCTGTCTGGCATTGAAGGAAGACTCTCTACCTGCAGGCTTTAGCAATTCAGGGTTTTGTTTTCTGTTTTTGAGTCCCTGTGCCTGTGCTTTGAACACCCCCCATCCGTAAGAGTTATCTTCTCTGATAAAATGCCATTTGTATTATGGGCCAGAGTGAGCAGGCCTGGGAGCCACCCAAATGCCCTGTTCTTTGGTGCCCTCTCTGGTATTGAGAACCACGAAGTCCTTGGGGGCACTGGAGTGAGCAGTGGATGGATGGTAAAGCGAAAGTTGGGAGAGAGAGTGTGAGAGGAGGCTGGACCAATTGCAGGATCAGTGCAAGAACTGCTTAGCTTGAGAAAGAAGGGTTTATCTGCCCAGTTTAGCCTTGCTTTACATGAGCTGGCTGCACACAAAAGCTTTGGGAACAGTTCTCTGCCCATCCACACTAGCCAGGGGTTAAACCACAGCACCGGTTGCCCTGAAGAGCTGAATCATCCGGGCCTTGTTTGCAAGCTGTACCCACCCTGGGGATTCTCCTGTGGTCTTTCCCCTTTCATGAAGTCCAATCCTGTATTTAAATCTCTCCAGCCTATTAACTGCACACCTGTTCCTGAAAAGGGGACCTCTGAGAGCTCTAACAGCAACTGGAGAAGTGGTTTGCCAAAGTGGGGGGGGGTTGCCAAGCTTGCCTCAAACATTTCCAGGCAATCTAGCCTAATGGGACTGACAGAAGAGATAGAGGCCAGGAAAGAAATCATGGGAACACTTTACATCACTTGGCCTTTATTCACTCTGCTGTGAGAATCCAAGTAAAAGGAAAGTGTGCAATGCTATCTTAGGAGTAGGATGGGGTTACAGGGACCTGCCCTAAACACTTTGGAAAACTGCTCTAGTGTCCCCATGTCATTTGCACTGTCTTCTTCTAGAGAACCTCTTGGAAAGGGCAGTATCTCTGAGCCCACTCACAGACAGGCATCCAAGAAGCAGTATCTTGACTTCAAACAAAAATTTAATGTATGTGTTTCAAGGTAGAACAGGACCCTCAAATAGTGCATATCTCTTTGTCCTAATAGCAATTAGCACATAAATTAAGTCTTAGCTCTTCTACGAGTGCTTTGCTTCTTAAACAGAACTGCTATGAGAAAAGCAAAGAATTGATCAGTTTGATTATTTTGAGCTTGCAGTAAGAGAGTCAAAACTGAAACTGAATCCTTCATAAAAGGTGGTAGCAGTTCAGAATTTGTCTGTGAAAGACATTCTGTAAATCCTTTTACTTAGATTGCAATATTGAAACATCTGCATGTAAAATGTTCAAAGTTCAGATCCACAGTATTTTAAATTTTTTTCTAATTTGTTTATTCAATCCATATCAGTACATATTAGAACTGTCTTGCTGGGAAAGAAAAAACAAGAAAAGGGTCATCCATCATCCCCACAGCAAGCTGTTTAGAGAAGCACACACACCTAAAGGGCTCATCTTGTCATTGCGTATAAACACCTACAGGCAGCAAAGCAGGGGAAGGGACAGGAGACCTCTAGAGGTCCCTTTCAGCCGCAGCTGTTCTGTGACTCTCTGAAAAGTGATATTGCTTTCAACAGAATTAATCCTGCATTCAAAAAAGTGCACAGCTGGTTACTTGTGAGGGCAGCAGTGCTTGTTTGTCTGTAGGGCAGCATACCTGTGTCCTCACCTAGAGAATACCCTGCAACTACAGTGCTTAGGAAGTCACAGGTTTTACACCTATTTACACATAAGCAGAGGATGAAGTCCACGACATTTTCATGTGTTATCAAACAACGCTATAAAGGATGGGTGTGAAATCAAACCAGAAAGTGGATATGCCTCTCCTTAGTGACAAGCACATTATGTAACCTACCTTCTATTCATACGCACACTGCTCAGACTGGCAGGACAGAATGAGAGCCTTACTTCATCACCACTTTTATCTTAAATTTCACGTTCCACAGGAGTCCAGTGCTGCTTCCTTTGAAATCAGTGTTCAAATTATCATTAAGCTTAATGAGAGCAGGACTGGTCTACCTGTCTCAATCTGAAAAGTGAGTCTAACACTAAACAGATGAAATTAAGTCAGAACATTTGCAAATATTTCCCATACTCAGCATGTTGTTATGAATGTCTGTGGTCATAATTGGGGAGAATGTTAATACAACTGGCTGTTAGCACAGAATAATAATTCTCTGTTGTTGGATTAGTGCAAAAGGAAAGGTACAATTTTTTGCAATGCACAAGACATGAAGCCTATGATAACACTATATCTTCACAATTGTCTTAGTAAATGTTCATCATTTTTCTGAGGGATGTTACTACTATTGCACTTTCCTCCCCTTCTCACCTCCACACATCAGAATGGAAAGATTTCAACTGGTAGATATGCATCAGCAGATCAATTTTTCTAAAGGCAAAATCACTAGATATTACCCCAGAAACTGCAGTCTTAATCAATGAGGTTATGCTGCAGAAACAGAGTAAATGACAGTCTGATTGACTGGGAAACAGCTAAGGACTGTTGCACAGCTGTGCCAAACTTCATCTGGGTTAGTGTGAATTGAAGTCTGGGGTATAACTGACAAGAGAGGAGGCAGCGTATGTCTGTGTCTGTGTGGCTATTACATTACCAGCATTGCTCAGCAGGGTTCAGCAGAACTGTTCTCCAAGAGCGAATCCAGTCTAATGCTTTCAGATCATACACATTTACCCTGGAATGGTGCTGCTCAAAGTTTCAAAATGGAATTTATAAGCTCACTGACATGGGATTCCTTTTTGCTTATTTTATGAAGGTAAAAGAAATACTGTTGCAATTAGCGCAAAGGTTAAATGCCAGAATTGACTGTTAAAAATGGTGGGTTCTTTATTTCTTGCTCTCTCCTGGTCAAAAATTGATTTTTTTTTTTTTTCTGAAGGCAATGCTTTCATTAGAGACAAATTGCAAGACTCCGTACAGAGTAGCTGGGCAGAACTGTAGGGAGTGCATCAAGAAAGAACTCACGGCAAGTGACATAGCAGAACATTTTGAGCTTAGGATTTAATAAAAGCAGGTAACAAAAACACAGCTGTATTACACTGCACTGGATGAAATCCCTTTGGAGTGACATTTCCCCTTAAATAAAAAAAGAAAAAAAATCAACAAACAACCATCAAACCTAAACCTATTACTGTTTTGTATCTGATCAATAAAAGATTCCAAGAAGAATCTGTGTTTAAGAGGATAGTGACTTAAATGCAGTTTGTGAGATAAATTCCCAAGAAAGAAAGTAGTCTAGGACACAAAGCTGTAAATAAAGATACACATTGGGCAATCACTTTAATTTTGTTTTATTCAGACTTATACCCCACTAATTGTAAGACAACATTACAGACAGAAATTAATCCAGTTCTTACCAGAATACTGCATAACCTGCACTGCCTGTTTGCTCTTTTACTGCTCTCTGCACCTTTCATACACTTAAAATGACAGCCCTACATCCTTCCCACCAATGTCCCTCATACAACACATAACCTTCTAATCCTAGAACACTGTGCTCCTAACCCTCCTTGTTAGATTGCCATTATGAGAGCAAAGAGAGCACCACGAACATCAGACAGGACAGGGGCTTCTCAAGTAGCACACACAGAGAACCTTCCTCCCATTTGTTTTCCTTTTTTAAACTTCTAACCTGAGGAACACAGTGTATCCTCATTAAAAAAGCCTACCTCACAGAAAATGGTTGTCCGCCAAACTGTGTAACATGGTCATGCTCTCAGACATTTACTGAATTTTGCTTCTTTCATAGCTGTGGTTCTCTGCCAAATGACTTCTCTATCACTGCACTGTTTAAGAGGAGAGAAAGAGCTGCATGGAAAAACTGCAGAAAAAATATCCTTGGTCTTCCTATGAATTCTGTGCCAGTTTTGAAGACTTCAAGCTAGTCACAGCACAAATAATGTTTTATTGGTATCAGCTAAGGGCAAGGATATAGTTACTGTTTGCATAGACAGCAGTAGGTAAGCATGTAATGCCTAAACTATCACTTCAGGATCAGCAGCAGAGAAGTATATCAGTTTCCTTGTCCTACTTAGATTGCCTGGATGAGTCACAAAGATAAATGCATTCACCAGAATTAGCCTACTTTGTTAATTGGACTGAAACCACCTACAAAGACAAAACATTTAAAGTTTTTGTCCTGTGGCAGGTGTCCTTCATCATGAAAACACAGGTGAGATAAAGGTAAGTGCCAGTCATCTGGGAGTTCAGTACCGACAAAGAACTTGTTTCTCCACAAAGGCAACACCATGCAAAAACCCCCAAACAGCTCTTGAAAACATCTTTTACCACATCAGTTCCAGGTAAAGCCTGCTGGTTTGCTGATTCCTGTTTCCCATGATCTGTCCTGAAGCAGCTGGGGTATAATTTTCCAAAGTGTGAGGCACCTGCAGCTCTAGTGAAGCATTTGTGCCTTTGGTGTTTTCCATCGCTAAGCCAGAAATGCCAGTGTTCCTTGGGCATCTGTGCTGAAGTCCTGTACCTACTGAAATTTGTCAGAAACTCCTGACCTTGCTCAGCTTTTACACAGATCAAACTTTTAAAAGAAATCACAGGAAGTGTTCCTCTACATAATTGGGTGAATATAAAGTTAATATACAGAAATCCACTGAAAATCAAAAATTTAACTTGGCAATGCTAGTCTTTTTAGATACTTCCTAATATATCTCACCTGATAGTCATTTTTTTACCTCCCACTCAGGCACACTCATCTTCTGTTCCAAGCAAATAATACAGATACCATGGTGATGGTACAGTCTATAAAAAACATTTGATTTTGCTCACTATAGCTCAAGACAGATGTAACAGTAACATGAGAACAAAAGGAGTGACAGCACTGGGGTGTTAAGCAAAGTTTTTTCAAAGGAGAAAGTCAGTAGCTCAAGAATCAAGGGGAAAAGATACATGGTTTTGGCTCAAAGTCACTGTAGTAATTCTCTCTAGGCAGGATTTCACCCATGATGAACAAGAGGGATCCACAGAAAAGTAAAATCTGAGTGATAAGTCTGGGGAAGGCTCCTTTATAATAGTAGAACAAGAACAAATGGAAAGGAAAAGCATTTGGTATTAACATCAGGAACCTGTTTTATGCAGAAAAGCCCATATGGAACCTATTGTCACAAATTAGAAATGGAACCAATAATTTTGGAGGATTATGGAAGGACTGGATAACAGGTATTGGCACCATGGCATCCTGCTACAGAAGGCTGCCAAAGACTAATTACTATTAAAAAAAATCATTGTGCCACCACTGTGAAGATGGTAAAAATAATAAAAGGTTTCTCTGTTGTGCTGAGTTGTTAGTGACAGCCTTTCTTGCATGTTCTTCTAATATATCTAATACTAGCTTCTGTTAGAGACAGAAGCAGGACAGGTCCTTCTCTGGATATTTGTGGCTAGTCTAGCAGTTTTTACTCATGTTTTTGCCTTCCTCTGTTTGACAGGGACAGTGACCAAAGCTGAAAAGAGGGAGGTGATCAAAGGTGATGAATGTTTCCTCAACTATTACAGCAAAGTTCATCTCAGTTGCTGTACACAGTCCACTTATAAAAGAGATGTCACTTGGTGGCAGTCAGCTCTATTACGGTTCTTCCTAAAAATAAAGCAGATATTTTGCAGTGGTGGGTGTCTGAAGATGCAGACAGTGACAAACAGCAACACCTTTATCTTTGCATTTTCCTCTTGATGTTTTGATAACACACCCATGTCAAATATTTAAAAGAAAGTCGTCTTTTCCCAATCAACGTATTTACTCCTCCAGAAATGCTAATGGAGACTCAGTACCAGAATAGGAAAGAAACACAAAGAGGGCAGCAGCACTGTACTTTCATCTGCTACAGCATGCAGCTGTCAGTGTTAATATAAAAATTATCCAGCAGGCATCCAAATTTATGCTAAGTAAACATTTCTTGAATCTATTATATACAGCAGGAACCTAGTTTTTCTCTGGCCATTGTTCTGAGTAACTATTTCCCAGTCTTTCTTTCCTATGGTGCATACACCAAGCCAGTCACCTTGCTGTGGAAGGCCACTAGGTTGGTCAGGCAGGCTTTTCCCTTCATAAGCCCCCGCCAACTACTTGCAGATGCCTTCTTGTCCCTGAAACGGTTTCCAGGATTAGCTGCTCCACCACCTTCCCAGGGATTGAGGTGAGACTTCACAGGTTGCAATTCCTCCAGTACACCTTCTTTTTGTGTCTGTGTCTAATTGGAAGCTCCTTGTTAAACCTCTGCCCTCTTTGTTTGGTTTCTGCTTGTTGGCATGGACCATTTTTGAGGAGGTGACCCTTAAATAGCCACTAGCTTTCCTGGACTCCTCCTCTCTTCAGGGCCATACTCCATGGAATTCTTCCAAGCAGATCTCTGAACAGGACAAATTTTGCTCTCGAGAACTACAAGGTGGTCTTGCTGTCTGCCTATTCCATTGTCTATGGATCCTAATCTCCACCATCTCATAGTTCCTGCAACCAGGCTTGTCTCTGATCTTCAGATCCCTGACCAGTTCCTGCTGGTTTGTAAGTATCAGGTCCAGCCAAGCACCTCTGCTCCATGTCTTGTTGGTTAGTGTAGAGAAGATCAGTGTTGCTTATTATTGCATGGGAAACATCTTGAAAATTGAGTTTGTTGCTGCAAAAACACAGTAGATAAAACACTTTAGGAGAGAATAGCCTGTTACTTCATAGGCACAGGCTCATGTCAGGCTCTGACTTGCTGTTGTAGTGACATAGTTATGCTGTTCTGAAAAAGGCTTTTGGACCATCTTGCGTTCTTCTACACAAAGTGCCGCTGCCTGTAGGCTCCCTCTGTTAGTTGCATTTATCACCATCCAAGCTCTTCATTGGCTGTAAAATGACATTCAATCATCCCTTTTCCTTAGAAATCTCTAAGGAAGGTCTAGAAACCTCTCAATCTTTTCATTCCAGTCTTGTAATGCTCACAATAGCTACAGTTCTGAATCTCTTTGTCATCTGTGTTGCAAACAACTCTAGGATTTATTTGGCTTAACTTTACCATAGGGACAGTGTAGGGTTCTCCTGGATCACATTTCGCAAGAAACTCAGCATTTTTGTTAAATCTGGTTGACTGCAAACTAGAAGGAACAATAGATTTCATTTAAAAATGTATCACAGATACAGAGCAGTTAGAAAAATCAAGGCATGCATATTGCATATGGACTGGATGCCAGCACAGAGGCAACTCTGCACACAGAGCATGATGTCTGATCAAGTTGGACACTCTGACAGAGGGACAAAATCTTAGCTTCACTCTTTTCCGCTGACCAAAAATACTACTTAAGGATGAAATTCCTTTAACAGTTATCCTTCCTCTAGCTTGCATGCTTTCATCATCAGAAAAGTGCTGCACCTTCCTTAGGGAAAGCCTAATCGGTCACAGAAACCAGAAACTCAACAGGATGCTGTAGGTTACTGAACCATCATATGCAATTATAGTGAGAATGCAATTCTTTATTAAACTGAATTGAATAGGTATAGAAAAGCTGAATGAAGTGCCAGGAAGGAAGTATGGACTGGATACTCTTGCCATTTAATTCTTTCACTGTGAAAAAACCACTCTTTCAGACGCTGCCAGTTCCTCTATATAGAAAAGAAAGAAAATTTTAGGACCTGTGCTAGGTATGAAAATGCCAAAACATGGGGATATGAAAAAGCAAGTCTGTCTGAGGTATAATTCCCTCTTGCAGGACCAACAAGGGGCCTGTACACAATGGTGCCTTTCAATGAGTCACAGTCTGGTGGTGATGATCAGCGTATGCTCCACAGACTTAGCACTAAGCCTGCCTGGCCCCAGGCTGCCATGCTGACCAAAGATGCCAAACCAAATGAGTTAATTTCCAAAGCCACTTCATGGGAAACTCTGAGAAGAGGACAGGGCAGGAGAAATGGTACGCTGCAAGAAAGTATAAGGGGAACAAAAGGAGAGAGAGAGAGAGACACCTGCATATAATGCCTGATTAAACAATTCAGCTGAACTCATACAAAAAAAGAAAACCAAGCCCTCTGAAAAAATTTGGGCAGAAACTCGTAGTGAAAATTCAGGACTATCAGGGTTCCTAACAGAGCAAGTTTGTGTGGACTTAATTTATTTTCTTAATTAGTTTATACGTATAGTTCTAAGTATAAATATTCAAGAAAGCCAACTTTATACAGAAGAAAATTTACAGACCTCCCAGAAAGGCTTTAGTTGGCACTAAGGGACAAAAACACTGCCACCAAAAAAAAAAAAAACCACTGTATTTCAATGACTTGCTGTAGCCAGAAAAGAAAACAGCTGATCTACTTCTTTCCAGACTCCAGGTCAATTGGACAGGAAGGAACTTCTTTCAGCCTGAGCAGGCTCTTCCAAGATCTGAATGTCAGCTAACTTTATTATGCCAACTAATTAAGACACAGGCAGAATGAAGATCCTGCTGAACACAGTGGGATCCCGTCACAGGATTCAACAGACTGTACCAAGTCACATGGGGTGAGACTCCAGGGCTGGTGGTGACCCACATCCACGTGCAGGCTGCTGGTTCTGGGCAGGGATGTCTGTGGGGATTTTATCTTCTCACATTCTGTAGAGAATGTGAGCAGAAAAAACAGAAAAAGGTTGTCTTTTCCTTTCTTGTCTGAGATTTCAGATTTCTGTATCATTACAAGACTTAAAAGCTCTGTGGGTTACAATGGTCATCTTTGCTGTGCTATTCCTTGGCCAACCACCAGCTGGAATTCTGTATTAGAGGAATATTTCAGCTTGTTTTGACCTGCAAGTAAGGAAAAAAATGTTTTTTAATTCTTGTGTTGATACAGTCAGGTGGCTTTGAGTTGATACAGTGAAGTGGTTTAGATTTTCTTGTAAATAAAGTCAAGGCTTGCTTTCTGTATGCTAGAAGTTAAAAGGAAGAAGTCTGCATCAGTGTGAAGTCATGGTCATCTGAAGTGTCCGAGTGGGTTAAGAATTAAATATATTTCACAGTCTGGCTTTTGCATTATGACAACTCTTGCTGCCTTGCCAGTGAAAAAGATGACCACAACGAGAAAACCTTTTCCTTCCAGACTTGAGGGCATCCAACAGAGATGAGATAAAGTAAACAAAAACAGCCCGGGACTAGTGCAAGCTGAAAAATTTACAATTAAGAGCCCCTAAATTTGACTTCTATCCGTACACTTACCTTGGGGACTTCTGCACTGCCCTGCTGATTAGGGTTTTGATACTTTTGGCTTTTGCTCTCTGCTGAAGGTTCATTTCCCTGGAAACAGATGCTATATTCATGAAAATAAAAACTGATGTTGAAAGAAAACCCAGCTCTTCCTACCTGTTGAACATCAATTTTCGTTTGTGCAGTCCATCTGCCCACAGAGATGTAACATTTTGGATTGCAGTAATCAGCCTGTTGGTACACACAGCTGTCTTCCAGAGGAGGGTTTGTTTTAAAAAGGTCATTCTTGGCTGGCGGTTAAGGACTTGGTACTTGTGTGGTATCACACCTCAAAATGTGATAGTGGGAGGTTGTTCAGAGGACTCACAATCATGTCTCACTTCACTGTTTCATCAGTATAAATTACGCACATTAACTGGTCTGTGCTTGATTTTGCAGGATATAGCTCTTCAGAAATTCAGTGGTACAGATCAGTTTGTTAAACTCTTGTCTTGCTTCACTTTAGGCTTCTAAGAATAAACATCCTAAGAAGACCAGGGTGGCACCGTGAGTGAGAAGGCTCAAGGGTAAACATTACGAAAGGTTCTGTACCTGCAAAATACTTTATTAGTGACAAAGCATGGAAGATGTAAACAGAGAAGGCAACCTTGGAGTTGAATTCTCACTTCTGCTACCTGGTGCTAGGACAAAGTCACAAACATTTGACTTGAGGTGCAGTTCCCTCTGAGCTCCGGGAAACTGGTGCCCCCCTCATTGTCTCACAGCAGCCAGGAGCTCAAGAGCTGTGTGCACCCTTAGACCACCCCACCCTGTGCCAGAACGTGGGGAAGAGGCCATCCATCAGGGGTTGCTCACGGTTTGTTCCTCACACAGAAAAGCCCTGCTGGCCTCTTCTCAGGTCTGCTGGACAAGGTGAAAGAATATGAAGAATTCCTTTGTTTCTGTCTTCAAAGGAAAACAAAAACAAAAATGAAAAAACCAAAACCCAAAGGTTTGGTAAAGCAGACCCTGAGCTGTTGAAGGCTCAGCAAGAGAGATCATCCCCAGCTGCCCTGGCAGCTGCTTTTAAGCTGGACTCATCACCAGTGAGCCCGGCCTGGCCATGGGACCCACTGACCTTCCGTAGCCTAGGGCCAGTGTCTGAGCATGACCTTGGCCATGTCCCCATGGCCCAAGTCCTGTCATGAGCCTGCCCTGCTGTCACCTGCAGCTCCGTTTCCCTGCCCTTTCACCTGATCTTCATTTTCCCTTCTTTCAAGGTCTATTCCTGTGCTCCAGGAACATTGGTTCTCTCGAAGACTTCAAATGATGACTTAATTTCTACTAGTAATATATTCCAGTTGCATTAATTTACAAGGAGAAAAAGCCCCAAAGAGCCTGAAGTACATGGTTGTTAATCAAATACCATCCTTGTGCAGCAGTCTTTGTTTTATACAATCTCCTTCTAAGTTTGTAAAGGTTTTCTTCACGTTGTTGCAACATACTGAAATCTGGGCTGTGTTTCCAATGTTCTGAGATGGCATAAATGTTCTCCATTGCTATGTGCTTAGACTCAGGATCACCTCTGTCATAAAAACAAGAAGCTGATGGATTGCCTGAGGAAATACTGTTGCAAAGCATGTTTCTCCAGTTGAAACCCCCCAAAAGCCAAGTACTTACATGCCTAAAGGTTTTGTTTGTTTGTTTGTTTGTTTAAATCAATATTCTTTGGAAATGTTTGCATTTTGATATAATTCAGACATTCACATCAGGCTTGAGATATACCAGCACTGTACAGGGATTCTTGGGAGGTCGCCTCTTCCTTGGTCTTTTAAAGCTTAGAGAAGAAAGAGATGCATTCTTTTACCAGAAGGTTACCCTGGAATGTGCTTCCTAGAGGGTGTGGTTGATGCACTGATCCTGTCACTATTTAAGGAGTATTTGGATGACACCATTAATAATACGCTTTAACTTTTGATCAGCCCTGAAGTGCTTAGGCAGCTGGGCAAGATGTTTGTTGTAGGTCCATTCCAGCTGAAATATTCTATTCTATTCTATTCTATTCTATTCTATTCTATTCTATTCTATTCTATTCTATTCTATTCTATTCTATTCTATTCTATTCTATTCTATTCTATTCTATTCTATTCTATTCTATTTCATGGACAGCAGTGAAACATAAGAAAAACATTGAAGCCAACAACTGAGCAAGAAGACTTCTAAACTCTTTTTTTAAACTTCCAATTAAGTTCTTCTATGGCAAAAGGTAAGTATCTTTTCTAACATCTGATGATTCCACCTGTGTCATAGTTTGCACATGCTCATGCACGCTCACTGTATAAATGTTTCTGGCAGTTCTACTGTAATTCTTTCTTTTGGTTTTTTTTTTGAGGTTTTGTTTTGTTTTGTTTTTGTTTTTGTTTTTTGGGGGTTTTTTTGGTTTTTTTTGTTCAGGGTTGTGTCAAAATATCTGGAGTTGTAGCAGCAAAGGACTTCTGGTTACTTAGGAAAGCCTGACATATTGAACCAGCATCATGTTGCAGCTGCATTCTGATGATTTGGGAGGAAAGGAAGTCAATGAGAAGAATCAGTCAAAATGAACTCTGTAAAAGTTCATAGAAGTTTGAGAAAGAAAACTAAACTGCATGGTATTTAGCAAAAAATATAACTAGAGGGAAGAAAAGGATGTAAATCTGGTATCCAAGGTGGAGCAGGATGATTCTCTAATAGGGCTAATACACACACGTAAAGGTTCCAACTTGCAATTGTAGCAACATAGATTTTTAATGCCTTTCAGTAAGTATTCTAAAAGAGTGGTTTTTCTAGCCTTTTTTTTTTTTTTTTGATTGGCTATTTTTTCCCCCATTTCTCCTATATCTTTGAACTATTCATTTTCAAACCTTGGGGTACTTTGGAGAGGAGTTTGGGATCCAGTGAAATTCTGCTGAAGCATGTGATCTGATGAGAGCACAGCACTCATCCTGGGACAGCACGTGTCCCAAGCCCAAACCAAACTTTAACCCTTGCCACAGACAGTTGCCTTCCAAATCTGTTGTATGAATCCACAAATGACACAGGAAAAGGGCAAAAGTGAATGACCATATACATAATATCAGATTCTTTTCAAGAAGCTTTTAGCCGTAATTCACTGCTCTTCCACGTCAGGATTTCCGTGACTATCATGTTGAGGGACAGTTTCCTGAGGTATTTGTCTGTGACTGCTGTAAGTTCCAGTCTGTAGATTCAGAGATTTAACAGAAAATTGCAAGCTAGAGCTACAGAGATACAAGTGCTAAACGGCATAGGAGCATTTCTATTAATTTAATACATTATACTGTTTACTCTTTGTAATGGAAGCCTATTTCAGACAAAATCTCAATGAGCTTGACTTTTCTTTCTTTCCTCTGATGCTTAAAACCAGTCTGCTTTCCACTCACTGTATATTTGCAGGTAGATCCTATCGTTGCTGGTACTCCCAAAATTAATCCTATTGTGATGCTGGAATCTTGACTCTGTTTATGCCATGTGGCTATTCTTATGAAAGTCAGAGCAGTCATGTAGATGCGAATTAGAAGAATGCGCTGTTCAATAAAAATAAAAACAGGCCACTACAAGGTTCAAAGTAACAGTAGTAAGATCTGCAACCTGGTAGCTTAGTGGCAGCTTCAAGCTGGAGGAAACAGCAATTAAGCTTGGATTTATTCAGACAAGAATTACCACTATTTGTCATCTGCTTGCTTGTTTATGTTAGGTATTGACAGCATAAGTCATATTCCAATTCAATTTCTGTACCTCAGTGCAAACCTGACAGTGATTGAGATGCACTAGACATCTAAAAAGATCCATGACTGAAGGGCCTAAAGTGAGGTATATTCCTATAGCCTACAACACTGGTTTCTCCCATTCAGATTTGGAAACATTTTCATGGGTACCCAATCATTTACAAGCAAAAGATGAAAATTCAGCTGCGTACCTCCCACAACAAACTTTCAGTTCACGATTTGCAATAATCTGTGCAAGCATTAATATTTACACAATTAGTACCAAGGATTGCATTTAGTATTAATTCTACCTGCCTGTTTCGCAGGCTGGAGTCCCCCTGGCAAAGGCTGCTTGACCTGTCTGAGATCAGTTGCTTGAGAAAGCAGATTTCCCTGTGCTGTCTTCAGTGATGAAGAAGTTCCTTGCTGGAAAGGAAAGACCGTGTGGCCAGAGGTGGCTTTCAGAGGCTTCACAGACTAACATGGGCTCCTCATAACCCTCCAAAGGTGTGTCTGTAAGGCCTGTCATTAGGCTGAAATTCATTTCTGTGTCAAAGAGCAAGAGATGCTTCAGTAGGGATCTCAAAAACTACCTTCTCGGTCATGACAATAGCTATTTTTGAAATTTCCTACTCATTCCTCACTTACTGAGTTCATTTTCCTTAAGAAGTCTCCTCAGATTCGCCCTTAGGAAAGTCAATTTGTTCTTGTTATCTAAAATCTCAAAGGCAAAATTCAATTCTCTGCAAAGAGGGATGATTTAGTACACAGCTGATGGGTTCCTGCCAGTTGGTTGAGCATGGTGCTAATAATGCCAAGGTCACAGGTTCAATCCCTGTACAGCTCATTCACTTTAGAGTTGGAGTGATGATCCTTGTCGGTCCCTTCCAACTCAGAATACTCTCTGATTCTGTGATATGATTCAGTTCCGTGTAAACCTTGGCACTGTTCTCACTGCCAGAAGGCAATTGGTATATTTATGTGAGACAGAGTGTATTTTTAGGCAAAACTAGAAGGAAAAATAGGCCCCACAAGTGAACATGCAAAAAGATATTGTATGTGTGACCTTCCTGGAACTGTTTACCCTCTTCACAGAAGACTGTTTCTGTACCTCTCTGTAACACTAAGGTTTTAAAAAGTGTACTGAAATTTCATGTTAATCTTTCCAGCATTTTTCAAGACTGAATGCTGTAGTCACATCACATGGCATCCTGTTAGACCTTGTTAGACTTAAACAGGCCTCTTTTTTGATGGATCCCAGTGCTTCATAACAAAGTACACTGTAAGACTGAGGTGGGGGCTGATGGTTGAGAGGGATGACAGGAGGTTAGGAGGCACGATGTGCTGGAGACACTCTCTTGGCAAGTTCTCAGAGGACTGTTTGCTCACTTTTTGAGCAGCAAAGTGCAAAAGTTGTCTCATATGAATAATCTCTTTTTTTAAAAAAAGGATAATTGTGTGAATTCTGTATGGTAGGTATTTTTCTGACTTTAAAGTTATCTTTTCCATGAAGCTGTCACTGCCTGGCAGACACTGTATTTGTTTGTCCTGTGTCTGGACAGAAAAATTCTGGGATGAGTTTAAAATATTTTACTGTGTAAGGTTATTTAGTTTAAAAATATAACTACAGATTGCTTTTTGCTCAGTGACTCCAAAGGCTAAACAACCCCAAGGTGAACACTTGATGGACTTCAGAAAGGTGAGGTGGCTATAGATGGAGACACACCATTACACAGTGTAGATGGTGCCTTTGTTATTTTGTAGGATTAGTGTCTGTGATTCACCTGATGTATCGCTGGTTGATCCCATAGTTACATTAAAGTATCTATAGCAGCAAGCAATAGAAAAGGAAAGGGTGACATGGACTTCTCCTGGAACTCTTGGAAACCAGTGAGGAAACTAGTCAAGACTGTCTGTTACCAGTGAGGTAACAACTTCTCCCAAGGGCCAGAAATCTCTTCATCAGACAGATGCTAGGCTATTAAAAAAGTAGTCTGGAGGAAGCAGGCAGCACTCTGTGACCAGAGGAACAGTGACACAGGCAGAACAGGCAGTAAGGCTACTTGCTGAATTCAACAGGGATGATGTTCACCTGAGCTCTGAAAGGGGATGAGCTGCCCTCTCACACAGCAAGGCTTACCCAAAGGATGCACCCTTTATTAATCCCTGGGCCTCATCCAGGGAAGCATGTTCACCTAGAAGAGCTGCTTTGAATTAGTTTTTACTCCAGGGTCTATGGTATCACAGAATTGGTCCCAGAATCACTGAACATTCTGCGTTGGAAGCGACCCACCAGAATCATCAGGTCCAAATCCTGACCCAAGAATCACACCATGTGCCTGAGAACAATGTTCAAACATTTTTTAACTTCGTCAGGCTGGTGCTGTGGGTGCTGTCAGGCTGGGGAACCTATTCCAGTGCCCAGCCACCCGCTGGGTGAAGAACCTTTTTCTGATATCCAACCTAAACCTCCCCTGACACAGCTTCACAACATTCCCTCAGGTCCTGTCACTGGTCACCACAGAGAAGACATCAGTGCCTGTCCCTCCTCTTCCCCTCACAAGGAAGCTGTAGATTGCAATGGTATCTCTCGCCAGTCTCCTCCAGGCTGAAAAAGCCAAATTACCTCACCACACTCCCATTTAGGCCTTTCACTATGCTTTTGTCCCTCCTTTGACACTCTTCAACAGCTTTGTATCTCTCATATATTGTGGCACTCAAAACTGACCCCAGCACTGGAGGTGAAGCTGCCCCAGTGCAGAGTAGAGCAGGACAATCCCCTCCCTTGCCCAGCTGGTGATGTTGTGCCTGATGGTGGCCCTGTTGGCTGCCAGGGCACTGCTGACTCATGTTCAACTTGCCATATACCAGGACCCCCAGGGCCCTTTCCATGGTACTGCTCTCCAGCATCTCATTCCTCAGTCTGTCCATACACCCAGGACAGTCCGATTCCAGATGCAGAATCCAGTACTTTCCCTTGCTGAATTTCATATGGTTGGTGGTTGTCCACCCCTCTGAGTTTTTGAGACCTACCTGTAGGACCTCCCTGCCTTCAAGAGAGGCAACAGCTCCTCCCAATCTGCAAACATAGATAATATCTCTTTCAGTCCTGCATCCAAGTAATTAGTGATGTTGTTGAAGAGTGTGGAGCCTAAGACAGAGCACTGTGGAACCCCACTAGTGACTGGTCACCAGTCTGATGCCACCCTGTTTACTGTAACCCTTTGTGCCTGGCCATCAGCCTGTTGCTTACCTATCACATGATGTCTGTATCCAGCTGTGTGCTGGACATTTTGTCCACAGGAATACTGTGACAGACAGTATTGAAAGCTTTACTGAAATCCAAAAGGATTACATCAGCTGGTTCCCTTGATCAACCAAGTGGGTTATGCTGTGATAAAAGTCAGTTAAGTTTGACAAGCAGGACTTTTCTGTCATGAACCTGTGCTGGCTGTGACCAAAGACTGCGTTGTCCTTCAGGTGTTTTTCAATACCTCTCAGAAAAATCTTCTGCGTAATTTTGCTGGTCACTGAACTGAGACTGTGACAGGCCTGTAATTTGCAGGCTCATCCTTCTCCTGGCAAATCAGGATGCCAGCCAGCTTCCAGTTAACTGGGACCTATCTGGATTCCCAAGACTGCCTAAAAATGGAGAAAGACCTCACAATGGCATCAGCCAGCTCTTTGAATATTCTCAGATGAATTCCATTGGGCCCCATAGATTTACAGGGATCCAGCTGAAGCAGTGGATCCCACACAAGTTCAAGATCCAACTGAGAGTTGATCATTCTCACAGCTGTGGTTCTCCGGCCCACAGCACTGGGACCCCCTTAATCCATGATCAGCATTGAGGAGAGAGGCAAAGAAAGCATTAAACACTGCCTTGTCTGTGTCCCTCTTTGTGTGGTGACCATCCTCATCCTGTAACAGGACAATCTTATTTCTCCACTGTCTTTTGCTATTAATGCATTTAAAGCCCCTTTTTTAAAATTATCGCCCTCAACTGTGGCCAGCTTCAACTCCAGTTGAGCTTTGGCCTGACCAATTTTCTCCCTGTAGTGGAATTTTCCCAACAGGAATACAGAGCAGCATCTCTGTATTTCTCCCACATCATTTGACCTTCCTGCTGCTGAGCCTACACCTTCCTTTTTTGCCTCTACCTCCCAAAGAACATTCCTGCTCAGCCAATTTGCCTTCTGCCTCACCTGCTTGACTTCCAGCATTTACGACTTGCCCGCTCCTTCACAATTGGAGGTGGTATTTAAAAAGTAACAAGCACTGATGAGACCCCAGCACCTGCAAAAGTATTTTCCCAGGGTACCTTACTCACTAGTTCCCTGAGCAGCATAAAGTCTGCTCTCCTCATGTCCAGAGTTGAGATTTTGTTGGACCTTTTCTTCCTGTTAAAAGAGAATTTAAACTGAATCCCTTTGTGGCGCCTGTGGTGCAGACAGCCACCAATCTCCATTTCGCTCATGAGACACTCACTGTTGGCAAACACAGATCAAGGAGAGCATCTTTCCTCACCAGCTCTCTTAGTACATGTATCATGAAGCAGTCATCCAGGTGTTCCATGAATCTCCTGGACCTTTCTGTGCCAGCTGTGTGGTGTTCCCAGTTAATGTCTGGCAAGTTGAAATCCCCCATAAGAACAATGGCAGTTGATTTAGAGGTGTGTCTTAGTTCCTCAAAGGATGATTCATCAGCATCACTGTCCTGGCTGGGTGGTCTATAGCAGACTCCCATGATGACACCTGCATTGTTTGTCTGCACCTTAACCTTCACCCAGAAGCCCACAACTGTGGCATTGACAATGGTGAGCTCTGTATATTCCAGCCCTTCTGTGAGCAAAAGGATAACACGTGTGTGACCTTCCTGAAAATGTTTACACCTGTGGTGAATGCAGCCTTTACAAAAGAGTATTTTCTGTAGTTCTCCATATTACTAAGGTCAAAAAAAGTGCACTGAAGTTTCATGATTATCTTTCCAGCAATGTCTCTCAGGTGCAAATGTTCAACTTGGCACAGTTGGAAAGGCAGAGAGCATCAGCCCCAGAAGTAGTCAGAATGACAGAACCATGGCACGGCAGAAAGAAAAAAATCTATCACTTGAGTGGTTGTGAAGAATAAATTCAAGCTTCTCCCCTTAACCTACAGGCTGGTGGCTGGGTTTCAAGTCAGCCGAATCTGGCATTTATAATCTGGGAAGAGAAAGGATGCTTTGAAGTGAGTCTGGAAAAAGAGACAGTTACAGCCTTTTCGATTTGTTTGCCCATAAGCAGAAATAATCAACTCACCAGATTTAGGACAAGCCTTCTTTTTTTTTTTTTGTTCTTCTGTTTAACCTGTCCATCTCAGAGAAATCACTACTGCAATGTACTTTGATTCTGCTATGGACCCTGCTACACAGCATCTATGCATCCTCCAGATTGCCTGGAAGTAGTGAAAAAATTAATGGAATCATAGAATTATGAAGGTTGGAAAAGACTTCTAAGATCATTGAGTCCAACCATGACCAAACACCACCTAATCAACTAGACCATGGCACCAAGTGCCACATCTGGTTCCCTCTTGGCCACCTGGGCACAGCCTGGCTCATGTTCAGCTGCTGTCACAGCACCCCCAGGGCCTTTTCCCCTGGGCAGCTTTCCTGCCACTCTGCCCCAGCCTGTGGCACTGCCCGGGGCTGTTGTGAGCCCAGGGCAGGACCAGCCCTGGGCCTTGTTGAACCTCACCCCCTTGGCCTTGGCCCATGGCCCAGCCTGTGCAGAGCCCTCTGCAGAGCCTTCCTGCCCTGCAGCAGATCAGCACTCACACACAGCTGGGTGTCATCCACAAACATCCTTGTACACAACATTGATGAAGACATTAAACAGAACTGGCCCCAGGACTGAGCCCTGGGGAACACCACCGGTGACCGGCCACCAGCCGGATGTAATTCTATCCACCACCAATATCCACTTCCAGCCATACAGCCAATTTTTTCCCCAGCAGAGTACCCCTGTCCAAGCCATGAGCTGCCAGCTTTTCTGGGGGAATGCTATGAGAGTCAATATCAAAGGCTTAGAAGTCCAGGCAAACAACATCCACAGCCTTTCCCTTATCCACTAGGTGGGTAACCCTGTCATAAAAGGAACCAAGTAGGTCAAGAAGCACCTGCCTTTTACAAACCTCTGCTGGCTGGGCCTGATCCCCTGCTTGTCCTGTATGTGCTGTCTGACAGCATTAAACACAAGCTGATCCATAACCCTCCACAGCACTGAGGTCAGGCTGACAGACCTGTAGATCCCCACCAGATTCTTCTTGGACCCTTCTTGAAAATGGGCATCACACTGGACAGCCTCCAGGGGGAATGATTTTCCTGTAATGACTCAAGAGGACCATGACTTAAATATTTACTATCACAGAGAAACAGGACAGAAGATGGCATGAGAAACAGTACAAAAGGTTACATTCAGTGATGCAGCAGTGGAAATTGGTCTAGTAAGGTTTTCTAAAGCAGAAGTAAAATGTGCTTGTTTTGATAAGATTGCCCCTTATGCAGTTGAAATAAATTGTGAAGTTTTAAATACCTATTTACTACTTCTAAGTGCTTAAGTGCACTGACGTGGAACACTTACCGTCTTTTGTGCATCTGCAGAATGTCAGACATGCTCAGCTTCACTGCTTTCTTCTTGACCGTAAGAATGGCTCAAAGAAACTTCTAAGAGTGCAGGAGCACTGACCTGTCCCTAGGGTTATGCCAGCAGACAGCAGCACTAATAGAAACAAGATGTCCTGGTCTCAGGAAAAGAGAAGTTCTAAGTGAACGGTCAGGCAATGCCTTTTTCCTTGTTCTTTACTCTCTCATTTCATGTTAGAATGACAAAGGAGATGGGAAGTAATGCTGCACAATTAAGCACTAACTTCTTTAAGTCTGTAAGGCATCAAAATACATACAAAACTTATTCCAACGGAAGATGATGGACCGAGAAACTATGATGAAAGCCCAAGGGGAGAATGCACATAACAGATACTAGTACTGTAAAATGGATATAAACCATAATATAAATAACACAAGTGGATACAAATTCAACTCTACCAGAAGCTGCATCTGTTTCAGAGAAAGAAAATTACATTTGGCATGTAAGTAGCTCTCTTTCATTTCCAGAGAATTCATGTCTTAGTATTGGGGTCTTCTCTTGATTTTATCTTCATCTCTTAGTGTTAGAATAGGTGACGTAAAGTTTTTATTTGCAGGTGACAGATGATGCAATACATAGCTTAAACCCTTGATCTCATAAAAAATGATAAATGTAATGAAACATCAGTATATGTCACTACAACAATGGATTGTGCATGAAAACATGACACTGAATACCAAGAACCCAGGAAGCAGCTGCCTAAGTTGGAAGTTGTCATGAAAGCAGTCCTTGTCGTGTGTATAAATCTCCAACACAAGTTTTCTGGTCCCTCTGAAAATATAGTAACTTCACGTTACAGTTATTTGTTGTGATTCAGCCTTTTTGACAGCAGCTTGGCATACAGGGGAAGAAAACAGAAGCTGTCACCATCTAATTGGATAAGAATTTTGTTCTTACTTTGTCTGCTGTGGTCACAAAAATAACAGGGAAGGAAAAATACAATACAGATTGAAATAAAAGCTCTTTGTAATAAAGGCAGGGGAATAAAACTATTTTACTACATAACAGTGTCAAATCAAGACACAGACTTCAACATGTTCTACAGCACACCCAACTCTGTGTGAACATAGAGCCAAAAATATGATAAATACTGCCACAACCATCATGAGTAAAGCCAGTGGAGAGACAAGGACTATGACCTGGAATGCAGGTGTGACTTCTGCATGAGAAAAAAGTACAGGTGTGTCTGCACCAACCTGCTCTCACTTGGGCTCTTGGTCAGTAAGAGGAAATAAGAGAGTGATTCACCAACTTCAGTTAACTTTTGTTTTATATCACATTTAAACAATTGTTGGATAAAATATACTTTCTGCCTTTCCTCACAGAGAACAGGCAGGCTGCCTCTGGATAATGCTTCACAGCATTTTAACGTAATTAACAAAGTTACTTCCTGAGAAAACATGGCCCTTGGCATTTAAACAACCCGTAACAGCACAGTCCTAAAGGTCTGTTCCCACTGAATGGAATGTTCAGTTTTGTCAAAATAGACTTAGGTAAAAGCTGACTCATGACTTTTTTCACATCCTTTGCTTATTATTTTTTTCTCACCTACCCTCTATACCTTGATCAGCACAGAAAGATTAGGGGTAAGTGACTCCTCAAAGGATATACAATTCAGTTTCAAGGAGTCAAAATTGTGTACCCCTCACCTCTTTGCCTATCCTGAACCTACTTCCCCTTCTTCCTTATGGTCAATACAACCACATAAACTACTTTTGCAAGCCCCTTTTATGAACCTATGTTTCAGCTAATAGTTGAAGTCCCTATTCAAAAACTGCAGGAATTTAAAAAGATTTCTGAGGTTTTTCAGGGGATGAAGAGAGAGGAAAGCAAGAGACCAGCCTAAAAATCCCTTTATTAAAAAACTATTTTGTTTTTAATATCCTGTGTCCTGTTTTCTAGGCTAGACTATGTCTTTAGTAAACCTGATTGTCCAAGCATTCATGAAAAAGTGACAGTAGGTTGGGCATAATTAACAGAGCTGCTAATGCTCAGGTAGTTGGCAGGACTAAGCATGGACCAACAGCTCAATAACAGCACACAACTTTAAGGCTTACCACTGCATCAGCTGTGCCTTTGTCTCAGTGTGCACAGAGGCTGTGGCAGCATTTGCTGTGTCTCTCTGCCTCCACAGCCACGGAACTGCCAGCTTCAGTGAAAAATACTTCGCACTGCGGACCAGACACATTTGAGGAGGAAGCCATTTTTATTAATGAGTAAAAGATCCTGTATTTTCTTTATTTCTTTCAGAACAGTGAGGGGAAAAGAAATAACATTAATAGCATCTGAAATGTATAAAAGCTGTTAAATGTTATTCATCCAGCCCACTTACACTGCTGCCTACTTCCCAGGAGAAACTGATGCACAAGAAAACATCTTGCTATCTGTTTACTTCACTTTGCTTGTCTTCCTCAGCAACTAAGCTACACTGTTTCAAACATTACTACACTATTTCTGAAATTAAGACAGGAAATTTCCCTCAACATGGACTGAAGTACAGTCCAAAAGGTATTTCAACTGTTTTGCCTGTCACTTCATACTAGAGACGGAATTCTGTAAAAGAGAAAATGTTTCTATCTTATACATAGATTTGTACATATCTTAAGTAAAGATTTTCTCCTTTTCTTTGGTAAACAACTTGGACGATTACATATAACAACAATTTTCCCAGTATCCTTTTCTTCATATAATAATGTGCTAAGATTGCCAGGAGATCAACTAATCTTGAAAAATACAGTAAATTCATACAGAGAAACAGCAAGATGACAATTAAAATTCTATTCTGGGCAGAAATGAAGTCAAATCCTAAGCAAAATAACAGGACCAACTGCAGTGGAGGCATAGGCACAACTTACATCTGAAATCTACTTTATTTTAATGTTAAAAAATAATTGCAGGGGTTTTGGGGTTTTTCTGAAACTCAGGCAGGAAACAAAATATTTTGAAATTACTTAAACCTGATAAAACAAACTGCAGCTAAGAATTGAAATGTATTTCTTCATGCAAACTGCTATCATCGTATGACTTACAGTTATTGACCAAAACCAAAGCTACTTTCAACAGAAACATTGCATCTTCTCAGTTAATTTTTATTGTCCAGCTAAACACTCATCTGCAAATAATGAGTTCTTGAAAAATGTATCAAACTGGGTCACTGCAAAGTCATCAGGGACTCTGGGGATGGGTAATGTGATACTGTGCCTTTTATATCCAAGTTGGCAGTTTAAATCCAGTCTAGGCCAGCAGTGACTGGAGCCTACTGCCACATGCTTTTTTGTCATGTGTGTAACAGGCTGGTAGACTTGGTTCATTTTGCAGTGAAAAAATAACATTTCTCTATTGTCTTCTGAAACTATCACTGAAGCTAAATTATCCAGCATTATAGAATCACAGAAGGACTATCGGCAGGCACCTCTGGAGGTCACCTAGTCCAATCCCTCTGCTCAAGTAGGCCCACATCCAGGTGGCTTTTAAGTATCTCCAAAGGAGACTTCACAAGCTCTCTGGGCAGCTTGTTCTGGGGCTCAGCCACCTTCATAGTTAAAATTAAGTTTTTCAGTGTTCACAAAGGGACTGACCACATTTCAGTGTGTGCGCATTGCCCCTGGTCCTGTCCTGAAAAGATCCTGGCTTTGCCTTCTTTGCACTCTCCCCTTCCTGATACTAATTCACATCAAGAAGGTGCCTTTGAGCCCACTCTCCTTCATGCTCAACAGTCCCAACTTCCTCAGATTCCCTGCGTATGTCATATGCTCCAGTCCTTTAACTATGTCAGTGGCTCCTTGCTGGACTTTCTCCAGTATGTCCACATCTTCTCTTCAACAGGAGTCCACCACTGGACAAAACACTCCAGATCTCACCACTGCTGAGGTGAGGGCAAGAATCACCTCTCTGGACCTGCTGGTAACACTCCTTCTAATGCAGTTCAGGATACCTTCTTTGCCAAAATGACATATTGTTGGCTCACATTCAACTTGGTGTCCACCAGGACTTCGCTTTCTGCAAAGCTGCTTCAGCCACTGCTCTCATCAGTGTGAGCCTCAGAGATCATTGATACCTCTCTGTGAAATACTGGGTCTTCCATTCAGATGGGGCACACACTAGGAATAAGACGTTTGAAATTGCCAAAGCTAAGCAAGCAAAGCTGACTTCTCTCAGTGCAGGGCTAATATAAACAAATGGGCACCAGTCAAACTTACCCATTACTTTTCAAATAAGCTACAAAAATCTGAAGCAGTTAACATACTGCAAGGCAGTATGACAAGACTTATTGCAGACACACTCTCAAAAGTTCATATAACAAAGAAATATTCTGTTTACAAAGAGGCTTCTAGGCTTGTACGTATTTTACACAGTGTAGGTTCAAACCTAAGTTTTGATTTTGCAGAGTAGCAACATTAACTGCAGACATGTAGTTCAAATGTTTACACTATCACATCTTATTGCATCACCACTGTGATACTTCAAGATAGGACTTTAAATAAACTGATTTATGGGTGGGCTGTCTGCCTGCATAACTAATTGTATTAATGCCCACTGAGGCATAAGGACATACATTTCCTGGGAAAAAAAAAGTTTATTTTATTGCTTTATCACTTCAATTGTAATTAAGTAATGAATTATGCTTTTACTTCATGGTATCAGTCTACTACTTCAATTTTATTATTTTAACATGTATTGTATATCTTCTCTCCATCTCAGAAGATACTCCTATGTTATTTAAGTTTTACATTCAGGTAAGACCACAGTAGACCTCTCTACCGGAGACACTCCTGCCCTCTTGTTGCTACTATAAGAAGATTTTCATGGAACTCGTAACACAAGGCCACATTTATTGAACTAAATTATCTCTTTATTAGGAAAGCACCAACACCACATTCTTCAAAATTACTGGAATTTTATTTGCCTCAGGCTTATGACTTGCAACCAAAGACATTGTGCAAAGAAAGCAAAGATTAAGTACACTTTAGGGAAAAGGTGATAATCCACATTGGTAACATAGAAGATCAGTCTGATGAAAGAAGCCATACGTTACACTATATAGATTGCAATATTCAATAGCAATTTTATAACCCAACTTTTAATAGAGGAAAAAAAAGTTAAGCAAAGTTTACAGTAGACATAAATTTGATACAATTCAAAAAGCATTTTTCTGAAGATCATCAAGCGTAAAGTGGAAAAATGTATATGGGGCAAGGTGTATGAATGCTTACTACTGAACATTTATAAGCTATTAAACAAAGTTGCATATATGTACCACAGTGTAAAAAACCAATACAGGACAAATAAAAAATTTGAAAACTGCCTGATGAAAAATAAAATAACCAGTGGCTTTTAGTGACTTCTCCTGGTTATCAATGCTACAAAAGACTTCTTTTTTTGTCTTTCTGATGCCACTGAAAAAAAACCTTATCAAATGATAAAACCAGGCAAAATCAAACCATTACCACGCTAAAACCAGCCCACAGAAATATACTATCAGCCCACATTTTCCCTCAAAAGGTTTCTCTTTTGCTGTTTTTGGAGGCCCATTTGGTCACAATGTTACAATTTTTTTTCCTTTTTTACACCATGATATCATATGTTTGTCCGGCACTATCCTAAAGCTAATTTATAGAGAATGAGAATACAGAAACAACCCAATGTCTATTTGACAAAAAGAATTCACTGGGTGTAAAATAGGAGAAAAGAGAAGAGAAGGGGAAGGGGTCAGTTCTGCCAAGAAAATAAACCCTATGGATCACTCATCATCACTTCCGCTTGCTTCCGACTGGTCCTAGAGGTAAGAGACACAAGACAAGTCAGAAATTCTTTCCAGCTATTCTGTGGAATTTGTTAAAGAAGGAAAAATAAAAGGAAGTACAAGAAAGAAATATGACAATTCAACTGACAAATCAAGATAGCCTGAGGAAAGATACTATGTTATCTAGTATTTCTCTTCAATGACATTTCATCTAATTGCTGTAGACTCCTTTAGAGAGGAAAGACAGAGAGTCAGGAAACACCAGCTCCTTCTTTCTATCCAGACATTTAGAAACAACTGGGAAGACATCTATTTTCATTTGTTGCAATAGTAGAAGCACCCACCAAAAAAAAGCAAAAAAATAATCAAGCTGTAAGTTTTTCATCTGTGGACAAAAGTGAACAGACCATGAGACTTTAAGGTTCAATGAACGTAGGAATAGCTCGAGGAAATAAGCTCCAAACTTCTTAGACTTCTTGTCTTCTAGCAGGGGGAGCAGATCTCATAAGCACCCTCAGATACAGTTAACACCCCCACCCAATTCTCTCAAGATGATCACTACAGGTTAAACATGTGATTAAGCATGAATAGTTGAGAATTCTGACAGCAAGCAGGACAGGGCAGAGATGCAATCACTGCAACCACTTCCACAGTCTCACTGAACAAAACTTACATTTTCATCTTGATCCTCATCACTATCATCATCACTCACGACAGGCTTGGCTTTTGCTCGGCTTTGCCTCTTCTTGCCTTTTCCTTTCTCCCGACTTTTTTCATCCTTCTTATTTAACTTGATTTTGACTTTCACTGATTTTGCTGCAAAAAGTTTAACAGCATACATTAATGTAACTTTCATTTATCGACTTTAAATGCTGTGTCTGTTCACAGAAATTCACCTCAGGCTGATGCCTGAAGAAGCATTCCCCTCTGACTATATATAGACTGTGAAACAACAAAGCAAGAGGTATTTGCTTTTATTTCTCTACTTTTTGATAGTTTTAACAAAAATATATATTATACTTTTTATATTATTTAAGTTGACCACGTGCATCTTCTTAACACTCTGAGAAGGCATGGTGTCTACAGGTCGTTTATGGTCCTGTGAGAAGCTATAGAGCTAAAAATACTTTCTTCCTTACCTAGAAAAACGTTTAGCCTTTGATAAACAGACTTAAAAAAAACCCTGAAGTACAGAAATGCTATGTGGAGGTTACTGGCAAATTTTGAGTTGACATCTTTCTAAGGAACATGTTATTCTGATCCAGAATATCTGCTCATTTCCAAATGAGCCACTGAAGTTAAATACTTTGCACACACATGTGACACACTTGGAAGAGTAGCTCAAGGCCAAGTACTACAGCTTCGGTAACCAGAAAAAAGGGGCAGCTGGAGTTTGGGTAGAGGTACTCAATGGCACAAAGTGCAATGAAGGGATGGATCCCTCCTTTTCCACTTCATCATGTGTTCAAGTCTGCAGAGACTTAATGAGTCTTCTGAAACAATCAGAGTTTCACTCAGTCTTTGTCACACTGATGAGTATTTTCAACATCATCAGGTTCTTAATGATGAACTTTGCATGTCACATCATGTCCAATGTGGATAAAGACCGACCACTCATGGATAAAGACCGTCTCTAGACTTTCCAGGCACTTCCACTTACAAATAGCATGAACAGGCCCTGAAGGATTTATAAACCATTATGGCCAGTCCACAAAGCACCTCTGTGATTTGTTTCTGGCTCAAAAGCAATTTAAGTAGAAGTAAGCCAGAACATCCAGCTGGAAGACTAAAACAATGTTAACACCCAAGCAAACTTAGTAAGACACTACTTCCACCAATGGAAAATAGAGTATAATCAGTCTCCATGCAGCAACACCAAAACCACCTCTTCCATCCCCAGATATACTTTCTTTTCAGTATCTAGCAGGGGACTCACATTCTGATTCCGATTCTTCTTCTTCATCTTCTTCATCATCATTGCTTTCATCCTCACTTTCTTCTTCTTTGGCAATCTTCTGTCGTGCACTTTTGAACACAGACTGAAGAACAATGGAATCTTCATAGATCTACAGTACAGATATAAATCTATGTCAGAACTGTAAAGTCAAGCAGAATCAAAAATTCACAGCACAGACCTTAATTTCCAGTGCAAATCTATAGAATACAGGGTGTTTTCAAATACCGAGTAACAATGTTTGTTGCATGAATTGTACAAGAAATACCAACATTAATTTTTCATTCTCTAAATGAAGAAATTTGTCAGTAGTGAACTACAAAGAAACAACTCTTACAATGTATCACATCTAAAATGTCTAGTTAGTGTGTTTTTATTATTTCTACTACCATAGGAACTATTGTGCATTTTCATCAGATCATAACAGCCTTGAAAACCTGCCAAAGGAACAGACTTCAGCAGTAAGCACCTTAATTAAAACATGGGTTATAGTCTGGCAATATATTTAATAATGACAAATGGCTAACCCTCATTTAATTATCTTTACATTTTTTGTGAAATCCAAAGTGGCTACAAGGAAAATAATTTATCCCAAGCAGCTCATGCCTTCCTTCCTCTCAGATGTGAAAAGACTGAAAAAAAAATCAGGGCTTTTTCTAAATTTAACATGTGTTCTCAAACATTCTTTAGTTTTCAAGCTATTTTGGGTAGGTAAGATTTTCTCTTTAACCTCAAGCATGAGGGGATTTTCAAGAGTGACTACTTTTGCCTTATAACACATTCCTTAGACTAACAGTAAAAATCTTGGTGTGTTGCTTAATATCTGGTTCTTTGTAATCACCCAAACAAATGACCTTGTGCAGTTTGTCTTGTAAAATGTTGGAAGGCAATCACTGGAAAATACAGCACTAAACAATTAAGAGTAATTACAAGAAGAGTACAGAGTCACAGACTGCATCTGGTTTTATCATCATCATCATCATCAACTACCATTGTTGTCATTCCACTCCTCTGGCCAAATGACCCGCTTTCTTGTCTAAAGGAACACTAGGTATTTCTGAGAAAGATAATGGAGACTTTTGGCTGCCATTATGCAGTCTGTATGCTAAACCTGGTAGAACCACTCTACTGATTTGAGGGTTCAACAAACTAAATTAGAAAAAGCTTGTTCAGAATACTTTATTACTTAATGAAATACATTAATACTTCATGAAATATACAATTTCTACCTTTTACTTGACCATCAAGTCCTTTTTTAGAAAAATTGCCTCTCATTGTGGATTGTTCCCCATCCTTTAAGTGCCTCTGTACTTTCTGCTATGAGATGTAGACTGCTCTCTATCATGGTAACATTTTTATGTATCTATATATATATAAAATGATCATGAATGTTTTGAAAAGGCTGCTCTCCAGTCTCATGATACTAGTGAACTGTGAGACTCCAGAACCTAGTTCCTTAAAACCAGATAACAATTGACTTTCTCTTATACTTCCTTCTCTTCAAGTAACCCCCAAGTTCCTCCTGAGAACTATTTATTTTTCATATACATAAGCCTAGCATATTAAATTGTTCTTAGGAATGGCTCTTTCAACAAACTTTCTGTTTTTTGCTCACACAAAACACTTTTCTAAGATAAAAAGAATTAAAGACGGTTTTATTTTTTTAATGCTGGTTACTACATATTTAGAGCATCGCTGTGACCCAGACTTTCAAACAGAGTTTCTCAATGAAGCACAGGAGTTTCAAAAATTATTTTGACCTTCTTTATGTGGAATTACTTGTAATAGTCATATCTGTTTTCATACAAAAAACCCCTATGGGGTTGCTTAATGAAAAACTGTGCAAATAGAAATTTTATTATTTTGATAAAACCCCAATTCCAACAGGTTTCAAAAAATCAAGCAACAATAACAGTAGAATTTCCTTAAAAAAGGGAGAAGCAATGGCAAAAGAACTTCACAACAAATGACAACATTCATGAGAAATCTTCTGTTTGAAGAGATACACAGTATTTTTAACCCTGTACACATCTGTGTGTCATTCCACTATTACACCATGAAAAGCTTTTCAAAACACTGATGCTGCACTGAGGACAAAAGCCTTAACACCCAAAGTCTAACCCTGAAAACCCTGGATAAGCTTCCATCTCAGATGGAACTTCTTTGCTCCAAGGAAAAGCAGCATGCACCATACTAACAGAACACTTGAAGTCACTGTGTGCTTAAACAACTACCCGAATTAGCCTTTCTGTTTTGAGTGCACACACAAACAATCCAATTTACTGAAGTGAACTGATATGTCAGAGCAAAGGCAGACCAGAACTATAATAAAGAACACAAGGTAGCAAGGAAGCCTAGAAAACTGGAGGACTACTGTAGAAGTGTCCTGCAACTCAGGGGAAATAAAAATGGATGGTGTGAGAACTTCACAGAAAACAACAAACAAACAAAAAAATCAAAACAAACAAAAAACCCAAACAAAAAACCACAACAAAACAAAAGCCCCAAAGTAAACAAAAAACTCCCAAAACAAAAAACAACAACGAAAAACCAAACAAGAAAAAACAAAACCACCCAAATCAAATAAAGAAACAAACAACACCACCACCCACAAAAAAACCCCAAAAAATCTTAGATAGACATTGTTTGGACTTCATGCTATAAAAAGTCATACTGGGTCTGGTAATTAATGTTGCTTCATTGGAACAGAAAATAATACTACAATACTGATACATGTTGGGTTATTTCCAAACATAATAGCAGTATCTACTAATGTTTCTACCCATTCACAATTACTTTCCTGTCAATTCTACCACCTCTGCCTAACAAGAGACCAGTCTTCCATAAGCAGCTCGAGTCATTCTTATGTCAATAATTTCATTTTTTTCCCCATTTTATTACTGCTTTTTCTTTACTTCTTTTTACTTCCTCTACCAACTTTTACCACTTTCTGAAGTCTCAGTCATTCTTTTTGTTATTAACTTTACTCCACCATTTTTTCTGTCTTTTTATAATTAGATATTTGTAGCTGTTTTACTGTTTCATGAATAAGAAGTAAACTGAAAATTTACATTTGGGCATGTAGCAAAATTATGTTCCAAGCATTCTACCATAATTTATTTCAAATATTTTAAAAAATATTTTCAGTTGATTTATTTATAGTTATTTCCATTAACTGAAGACAGTAAAAATATCACATATACATGTGAAAACATTTTCTGCCTCTTGATATCAAAAATAATCACTAAATGATGAACTGAATCCAGCAATTCTTTATAAGAAATTGCATACTCATTTTTAGTTCTCAAATTTTTACATGAACTCGCCAGTTTAGCAAAATGCCATCACTAACACTTAGAAATTTTAAGAAGGCATTAGTTATTGGCAGCATCATCCTTCATCTTACTTTTCTTTAGGCTTCTATTAACATTTTTTTCATCTCTTGCACATTATGGAAGCTGTCTTTGTGGTCTCTGTTTCAACTGAATATTGGTTTTGCATCACTTTTTGAACCTCATTTATAAAGTAATCATCCAAGACTGTGTTTCATTGCACTGTGAGACAACTTTCTGATCTGTCTTATCTTTCTTATCTGTCATCCAGATTTCATAGTCTTTCCTTTTGTATCAGCACCCTGTTCTGAATTCTGAACCCATTAATGTGTGTGATACATCTGTTTGAGATGAGTTTGCCTTCTAAACCTCTGAGACTCATCTGGGATTTAGTATTACTGTCTCTTAAAATGGACAGTGACCTTTCAACAATAAAAAAAAATTAAAAACCAGAGGCTTCAGAAGGTGTAAAGCTTCATATATATACTTACTAATGGACAACCTTGAATTTTTATCTTCAATTAACAGAAGTGAAGAGCTTTCTATGACGTATTTCCTTAACATCCTGTCCTAGAACTGTACTGTTACATCTGCTCCTTCTGTGATCCAGTGTGGAAAACCTAAACCAACGTATCACTCTACACACACAGGCTTTTACCATAGATTCAAATAGTCTTGCTATAGCTTTAAAGTGCACACAGATCAGAAGAAAACTGATGTCAGAATTAGTGTTAAAAAAAAATTATCTGAAAATACATACTGCAGCTGTGTCCAGTGAATTCTGGATTCTAAGAATGTGAACACTTTTCTCTACTCCAAGTAAGAATTAAAACACAGAATTTATACACAAAAATAATAATCGACAAGTGCTGAAAACATTAAATAGGGGAAACCTATATATTTAACAGAATTTAACTCATTCAGACCTGAGATCCCTCTAAGTTGAACGTCTGAGCATTGTGACACAGCAGCATGACGTCTTTTTCTAAATCCCCAAGACTCCGATATTTGTGGTTGCGAATTCTTTCCTGTTGCATTTGTTGAGGAAATCAAGACAAGTATTGATGGACAGTGGTGCAGAAAGAATAGCAGAGAGGACAGTGAATTAATACATGAATCAACACATTAAAAGTTTTCTCTTAAAAAAAATTACCTAAGAATCAAGGTAAGTATCTGTTTAAAACAAAGAAAGTCTTCAATCTCATTGTTAATGTATTAATCAAAAAATGCATCAAGGTAAAAGAACAAAAATTAAGCAATTTCCTTGTGAGCTGTAAGGGTTAAAAGCAAGAGAAATGGAGCTCTTTCGGTAAAAGAAGTTCCAGTTTTGCCTTTCTAGCAAAGAAACAAAATAACTGTAACACAAATGAAAGAGGCAGAATTATGACATCACCTAAGGTGTAACATGCTGCCTTGACGCCATCTACCAAACCCTGTCTAGATCTGACCTGGCTCTTCCAAGATATGAAGCTAGTGTCTAGATGTGAAGCTGTGTGAGGAACAGCTGAGGTCATTCAGCTCGCTTAGCTTGGAGGAGACTGAGGGGAGACTTCATTGCAATCTACAGCTTCCTCAAGAGGGGAAGAGGAGGGGCAGGCACTGATCTCTGTGGTGACCAATGACAGGACACGAGCGAATGGCCTGAAGCTGTTTCGGGAGGTTTAGCTTGGGTATTAGGAAAAGGTTCTTCACCTAGAGGGTGGTTGAGCACTGGGAAGAGGAAGTGGCCCCAGGGAAGTGGTCACAGCACCAGCCTGACAGAGTTCAAGAAGTGTTTGGACAACGCTCTCAGGCACATGGTGTGATCCTTGGGGTGTCCTGTGCAGGGCTGGAGTTGTACTTCATGATATGTGTGAGTCCCTTCCAACTTAAGGATATTTATGGTTCTATGATTTTAAATGTAGGGATAGCTATATTGCCCTGGAACTATAAAATATTCCCAAACAGTGTATTTTTACAAAATCTGTTGACAGAGTCACAATTAGGTCTTTGCAAAAAAGGCACTGGGATGTCCTCTGTGACACTGTCATTCATGTCACACTACTATAGTTTGATTTGACCTTTAAATTACAGCGTTACACTGCAATATACATTAAACAAAATTACTAACAAGGTGTGTGACAATATTTAAAACCTAATCCACCAATATAGGTACATGCAATATTCATGTTGTTATTTTAAAAACTTTATGCTCACTGTTCTGTAAAATGAAAAGAAATGTGGGTATCTCCATTTCTAAAATTCCTTCATTTCTTACCTTTATCTTCTTAAAATCGACTGGTTTTCTAATCAATTCATAATACTCGGGTAGTTCTTTCCTGGATGGAAGCTGAATGAAGACTTCACTTAGCTGCCGTCCTGAACTGTTGTGAAAAACAAAGCCATAATGAAAAGAACTGCTACAACTTTCTCACAAAATACACACACCCCCACACATACACACAATCTAATAAGAAACAAATTAAAATAATAAAACCACAGCTTTTCCTTTCAAAGAATTAGAAACTGAACCCTGATTTTAAAATTTGGTCCAGATACTTAACTTACAATTTGAAACTGTTGTCCTAATGTACCATTAACATGTCATTGACATCTAACATCATTAGAGATGAGTATATGTAACAGGCTTTCTGAAAGCAGGAACAGGATTCGCATATTAATTCCATAGTCTTTTGCTGAGTAAACTCTTACTATTTCCTTGGTTTTGTACAGTAATTTTTAGCAAGTCTCCCTTCTGTTACTCTTAAGTTTGTCTTCTTCTTGATCACTATATAATGGTCTTGTAATGCATTATAGCAAACCATACTGATTTCCATTATATTATATGCTGACTGCTATTAGATTAACTCGTTACAACAAAAAAAACCAGTAACTTCTATCAGTGACTGTTTGGTTTCTGGGGAGATCATTGCAACTATATTGAATTTCATTACTGCCGTTTGTACTTCTTCATTCATTTGAAATGAACTGATAGATTATCTATAAAGCCTTTATACTCCAGGAACATCGCCTGTAACTTAGAAGTATCTGGATTTTCTAAGATTCCCATATTTCCCATTATTTATGCTTTTTTAATAGCTATTTTAACACTTTCATACTGAGGATCTTTTTAAAATCTTCTTACTTGTCATTTTGCAAATCATACAGGGATGTGAGTCACCTTGAGAGAAAATGCGATGATGACCCTTACGGGCTCAGTTGTTTTTGTGTTTGTTTTTGGTTGGGTTTTTTCCCCCCACGTGCATATAATTTTTCTCACAGAGTAGCAGATAAAAGCTCTCCTGTGAAGAACTACACACAGCATTCACAAGCACTTCCCAGGTCACATTCATATTCTTCCTTCTCTCACAGCTACTCCAGAAAGGCCCTGTTTTCTCAGCTGCATTTTCAGATAGTATTTCAGGAACACCAAACTCCACAGGCGTTGGGCAAGAAGGCTACCAAGTCCTGGTTTCCACCTGAGCTTCTCTCTTGCAGGCACCCTCCAGAGTGGTGTAGGATCTTACCAGACACATTAAACTAAAACTGAATTGAAGATTAACTGAAACAATTCCACAATGGAGAAAAAGGATGGTGAAAAGCACGTAACAGCTTTGCCCTTTATGGAAGTAATGAATGTTTACTATACAGTATGCATTTCTTAATGCCTGAAATAAGATTAGAATTTGAGATGGCACTATTTTCTTATGGATCTGATAGATTAATGAACAAGCAGAAATAAACAGATTTTGCTCATTTCCTAACTCTCTGGTGCTCACTTAATCCATGATTTTTTTATTGTTCTTAGTTTGGTTGTGGGACAACGCTGCTTCCATCAGAGAGGATAAAAACATAAACATTCTAATTGCAGACAGCTAAACAGTGCTGTTCTACCAAAATTTTGGCACCACTGGCAGCTAGAGTATCTTTTCATTCAACGCAGATCGAAAACCAAAAGCTTCTGTCTCATCCTGTACCCTGGAGCTGACTCGCAGCAGCAGCAGCAGCAGCAGCAGCAGCCCTTGCCTGCCCAGCTGGCTCCTCGGCTCTGGCATACACCTGAGCGCAGCTGCTGGAGGTGAGATGAGCAGTGGCCACACAGTGCATCCCTGTCAGAGGAGAGGACAGTGAACTCTATCTACTCCACACAGCTGTTGGGATAGACATTTGCAGAGACCACTAGCACCTCAGTAACAGCTACTGGCAATTTCACCCAACAGATCTGATTTATTTGGGAAGCACCCTGTAACTGCATAAAATGGACAGGTCACTGTCATGGCCATGTCTTGTTATTTCTCTCCTGTCAGCAAGTAACTGTGACATTCTGGCCACTGCATCTGCCATCTCCTTTGGCACGGACTCACAAATCATTACTTTCATACTTGCCCTGTGCAAGTGTTTATACAATGGAAGTAAAGGCACCAATCTTATTCTTGTTCTTGACCTGTGTGTCTATGACCTGCTGCATGACAGAATCTGTTTTCATCACAGACTGCCCTCTCAAAGTGAAACCGGAAGCAATACAAGGAAAAGCAACACATTAAGTACATTTTACACAACTGACTAAATTAACGTGTGTTTCTACCCCTTTGAAAAATTAGGACTGTGGGGGTTTTTTTGGTTGTTGTTTTTTTTTTTTTTTTTGGGGGGGTGTTTTTGTTTTGGTTTGGTTTTTGCTTTTGTTTTGTTGTTGTTCTTGGTTTTTTTTTGGGGGGGGGGTTGTTTACAGAGGGAAGTGTTGAGCAGCAACAGCTGCAACTGAGATAAATGGAATTTCTTCTGAATATATACAACACTATGGTAACCAAAAATTGGATCTTTGGTGCCCAAATAGTATCTTTAAGTTTCTATTCCCCATTTATAAAATGAGAACAAAATGCTGTGAGAGAAGTTCTGCATCTTCAAAATGTTCAGACTCCTTAGGAGAATCATTAAGAAGCCCAGGGGGAATTCAACTATTCATTAAGTGATCAGGGCCCAGCTTATACATGCAAGGCACTGATCCTGAGGAAAAGCAAAGCAAAACAAAGCAATATCCTGTTGCACCATTACATGGCACACTGTGACTTACCTGCAGGTTTGTACAGTATGAATGTGGATTAGCTACACAGAAGGACACTGCTGTGTTTTAATTTCAGCAGCTTTAACAGAAATTTCTGTTTGAGAAAAATTACTAAACCACTGATGCTGGTGTTTCTTCAACTGTGCTTCAGAGTCTAATACTGAACAGAATGACTTCAGTAAAAAGGAAACAGCCACTAATAAACTAATTCTGATCAAATTTAAGACATGTTTAGCCTATTTGTCCTACTGAAATAGCTCCTGACAATTACAGCTTTTAATCTCATGGATGTATTTTTTTTTTTCTTTTTACATCCACACAGCCACTCTTATCTGGTGTTTTATATTAAAAATACAACTCATAAATTATTAAACAGCAGTATTCTATTTTCCAGGTGCAAAACCAGCCAACTGTTATTTGTTCACACATTGTATTAAAATAAGAACGCCACAAAAAACCCTCAAGCTTCTGCTTGATACAATTAATTACTAAAAATCATTTAAGGCCACAAAAGGAAAAGCATTAAGGGCATGACAGAAGACTACAGCCTGATTTTGTCTACTCAGATCAATAACAGCTTATTCTGTTCTATCATTTTTATAGAACCTACCCTCACAAAGAAGTACTATCTTGCACTCCCTTTGTATATGTGCACCCATACTATAACCAAATGTGATCTTTCTAACAATCTCAAATTGCTGTGTTGTGGATACAGTAGGAGAAAATTAGCAATTATTAATGCAACTCTGATTTTAATCCTTTTGCCCACTTATATAATTAGAAAATAATAACCACAACAACTACAACATAAAAATCATGCGCAGTAAAAATCACTTACAGTTGCCTAGCAACTAGCAGGCTACGTGCTGAAAGGAAGAAGGACCAGAATAAATTAAAAGATCTGACTGCGAAAGAACTGTGAGTGACAGTTCACTGCTACTGCATCAGCTCAACATGCTAGTCCCATGTGTGCTCACATTAAAAACACTTGCATGCTGTGCAAGTTAAAAAAGCATTAAGAAATATTGCTTATTTAAAAATGTTTTTGCTTAGAAGAATATTTGTGTGCAATGATTCTGATTTTCTCTCATTTCTGTCAAGCTGCTTAGAAGGTTCATACAAGCATATAATTCCACCCTTTTAGTCAGTATTGTCTTTCGTGAAATGAAATGCAGGAACCTCATTTGTATGAGGCTCCTTTTGTATTTGTTTTCCCTGGCAGTTTTGGCCAGAAACAAGCTGCCACAGACCTGTTAAAAGTGTACTATGAGCAGCACTCTTTTGGAATCAAATCAGAGATAACTATGAAACTGCAACATATTCTTGTATTCCTGGCAAATATAAAATTTTTAACAAATAATGAAACTCAATTTAGAGTCGGTAGACTGAAGAGTCCTGCATGTTTGCCCGAGTCAGAGTACCCACAATCAGAATTATGGCTTGAAAACTACAACTTTGAATCAAATGCAACTCACAAGGATGCTATTTAAAAGAAAAGCAAGTGCGGGAGAGAATTACAAGAGCTGACATAGTGACTTCCAACAGTAACCCAGCTATGTAGGGACATGATTAATTTTCATTAGTGTTTAATGGTTCATTCTTGGAACTGTCCGCAGTAGTACATGGTAAACCTGTCCCTATCATGGAAATGGAAGTGGGTAAAAATAGTTAAATATGTAATTCCTGGGTTTGACATATGGCTATGTACTCCATAACTTGGGCTTGGATACAAGTAAGAATTATTTACTTTGTGTGTTTGAATACCCAAGAGTGCCACTTGGCATAATTAATTACTAGTTAGATTAGTAATGGCTAATTGCGTTACTCTCCATTTTACAACAGTTAAAAATTGGCAACATGAGAAAACAGCTGAAAAGACTACGAATAAAATCTGTTCCACACACAGAGAAAATATCCTCTGTCTGAGCTGTGTCATCAAAATTAGAGTAGTACGGACACACATTTCAACATGTTGGCTTTAATGATGCAGTGATCAAAATGCCGAGCACCACAGACAGGAGTATCTCCTGCCAAGCAGGAAAAACGCACAATAACTCCACCCTTCAATTTTCTTATAACTTTATTAGAATGTGGTCAACAGCTACCTGACACTAGGAGGAGACTTTGTGAAGTTAATTGACAAACCATACAAGTCCATACTTTAAATCTATGAACACGTCAGATGGCAGGTAGAGCACAAATGAAATCACTGCATGGAACAGAGCTATCAGCATCCTGGGACTCCTAAATTCAGCTGTTGCTATTTATACAAAGCCAATGCAAAGTAGTGGTAGGATCAAACTGGCACCCAGACAGAAAATACTAAATTCTGATGCAAGGCAGAAGAAAACAGTGGGTTTGTAAGGAAGTTGAAGGATTACAAGGTATGAATGACAGAATCATATAATTATTTAGGTTGGAGAAGTCCTCTAATATCATCTAGTCCAACCATGAACGCAGCACTTCCAACTCTACCACTAAGTGCCATATCCACACACCTTTTCAACACCTTGGGGATGGTGCTTCTACCATTTCCCTGAGCATTGTTTCAATTAAGTTTTTTTCAATATCCAGTCTGAATCTCCCCTGGGGCAACTTGAGGCCATTTCCTCTTGTATCTGTTACTCGTTACCAAGGAGAAGAGGCTGAAGCTCTTTCAGGCAGCAGTTGTAGAAAGCAGTAACACCCCCCCACCTCCATAGCCTCCTTTTCTCCAGGCTAAAAAACCCAGCTCCCTCAGCAGCTCATAGGACTTGGGCTCCAGACTCTTCACCAGCATTGCTGTCCTTCTCTGGACATGCTCCAGCACTTCAGTATCCTTCTGGGAGTGAGGAGCCCAAAACACAGATTTGAGGTGTGGCCTCACCAGTGTCAACTACAGAGGGACAATCATTTCCCTACTCCTGCCAGAATGAAATATCATTCATTTTCTCTACTTAATTTTAACAATCAGGAAAAGAAAGCTACAGTTCATAGCTTGACTTCCTCTGAAATAAATCATAAAGAAAAACCATCAAAAGAGGGAAAACATAGTTTAGGAGACTAAGCCCACATGTGTATGATGCAGACTAGCAGCTGGGGCTCAAACCTGACATAAAAATTTCTTATTCTGAAAAGAAAATTTATCACCAGTAAAACTGTCCCTTCTTTTAAAAGGCTAAAGCACTTTAAGTGGACATACAAAGTACTTTTTGTGTCCCAAACTGATTTGGTGGTGCCAAGCCATGGGATGAGAGGGAATGTGCAGACACTGAAGCACAGGAAGTTCCACCTGAACATGAGGAAGAATTTCTTTACTGTGTAGGTGATCAAGCACTGGAACAGATTGCCTAGAGAGGCTGTGGAGTTTATCTCACTGGAGATATTCAAGAAATGTCTGTAGCAACCCTGTGCCATGTGCTCTGGGATGACCCAGTCTGAGCAGGGAGGCTGGACCAGATGACCTGTGGTCCCACCCAAACTGACCCAGTCCATGGTTCTTTGATCTTGCTTTATGCAAACATAACATTCACAACACATGATTCTAAGATATTCATTTCTAGGTGCATTCCTAATTTTAGAGGGAAAGAAAGACAAATTAAAAGCATGGCAACTGGAAAAATGTGTGGCAATAACGCACAGTGGACTGATGCACTGCAACTTGCTCTCTTCATAATAGGTGTTTTACACTGCAAGTTTAGAACAGGGTACAAGGTTGTAAAGGCACATAAAGCTTAGCTTAAGAAGCAATTGCAATAAAATCTCAGATTAATATGTATTACAAAAGGAGACTGCTAAAATGACGCATATACTTTACTTGGGAGAATCAGGATCAATGTGTAACTGGAAACACATTTCCAGGTCCCTGAATCTAGGGCCTTGGTATTGCAAATAATCACACAGAACTTTTTAAATCAAGGAACAAAGGTCAAATCTATCTAGTTATTTCTGTCCCTCTATTCAATATGCAAAGATCACAGAACTTTTAATTAAAACTTGTATGAATTAATAAATGCTTCCAGTCATATAACCTTGTGACCACTACCTTGTATTTCTACATATTTCTACACTTCCTGTGTTTATGCTTCCATTCTTTCCCAGGTGAATTTACTGAGAGCAATCATCTTCCCCTCTCAAGACTGGATAAACAAACCAACCTGTTTCCTCTTGTAAGGCTCTCCCATGCTACTTATCACTGAAATAATTATTTACACTTGTCTCAGTGTAAACTAATCTTTCTTGAATGGAAAAGCATTCAAGTACTGTATACAGAAACTCAGAACCATTAACAGTATCACATATAACAACATACACTCATAATGAGTATTTCCACTTCCACAAAGGCAACAGTGTCATAGTAAGGCTCCTGTTTTCTTATGTCAGGACAATACTGATGGATTGCAGTTGGCTTTGATCAATAATTTCTCTGCCCAGATAATTCTTTTTCTGTCAGTTCCACTTGACCTGACACTTGAACAAGAAGAAAAGTTTCTTATTTTTGGTGAGTACCATATAATGCACTCTGAAATACTGTACTTCATGCCATTTCTTTTACTCCATACCTAACTGTGTCCAGTCTGCTGCGATTATCACACCACTACTGATGTTTTAATTTTGGCCAGGACACTCCTCATTTTTAATGTATATAATAAATATATTGTGATCCATGCCAATACCAATTCTCCCAAGAACTTTCGTGGTATCTTCTTTCCAGTTTAGCAGTTTCTTTTTTAACAGTTTGTTTTTAACAGTTAGATATTTTTACTTGTTTTCACTCAGATTAATGAGCTTACTCATTAGATCTCCTCTTTCATATTAGCTTATAATGTTCCTGTGGTACCCTAAAAAATGCTTTACCAAAATCATAGAATCATAGAACAATTTGGGTCAGGAAAGACCTTCAAAGACAAACTAGTTCAACTTCTCTGCTGTTGATGGACAGGGACATATTTCACTAGATCAGATGACTAGACGTCAGAGGATTCTGACCATCATACTTTTGCTTCATTACATATCTATTCGCCATTTAAAACCATTATAGATGAAACCTATGTTAATTCAGCTTTGCCTATGATGGCAAAGCACTGTAGAAAAGTAAAAAATTATCTGTATCTGTAGTACTGCTATGCATTTTATGGTTTGATACTGAAAGCTGAGGAATGAGAGCACAGGTGCAGTTTAAAAAGGTAGCAGTGACTTCAATAGTTCTTACTTTCAATAATTTTTGGTTAGTGATTTGGAGCACAAACCCCACAGTTCTTTGACTGAGGTACGAGCTACCTGTTTCCAGTTTAACAAGGATAAATATGAAGATAAGATAAAGAAGTGCCTATCAACATGAAGAAAGGCTTGAACCACACCACCCAGTCCTGGAATCCAATGTAAGAGACCACAAGAATTGAGTATTGTCAATTTGATAAGGATCTCAAAAACTCTCACACTAAAGGCGCTCAAGCAGTCCAAGCTGAACATTCTCAGCGTCTTCCATTCTTTGTCCTTTTTCTCCTTTTTAAACGATTTTCTTTATTATATGGGACACCCCCCAGACACCAAAGTTGCAGGGAACTAATACTGGCTGCCAGCCAAGTCAAATCTCAGTGCAGTTATCTGTCCTTCAATGTCTCTCTAGCTCTCTAGAAATAACCAAAGAAAATCAGCTTTTACTTGTAAATGGCTAAGAATTATTAAACTTACTGTTAATGGAATGTTTCATTAAAATCAACATCATATTGGGATTCACAATGGGAATTAAAGGAAATAGGAGGATTGCCAAACGGTACCGCATAAAAGTGAAAAATCTAAATTAAAAGGTTGAAATTGCACTGAGGACATGACAGAGATAAACAGCAAACTGACCTCAACACTAACTGCCACTCTCTTGCATGGAGTTAGTTGAGGTTTACAAGCAGCTGGATAACTACCTCTGAATTTCCTTTTTAGAGAATCAAATGCTGCATTTCTGCACACTGAAAATTTACCTCAAATATTGCTGATATGTCTGTTCAAACTAGTTTTGATCTTTACATTGAAGTCTGAGCTGTGTAAATACTCTTTACTAGAGCTTATTGTTTGTATTATAGAAATCTTTACCTTTCCTTGACAGAGACAACCCAGCTGATTTTCCTGGATGTTTTTTAAATACTGAAGGAAAGGATGGTACTTGCCCCCAAATGCCTACCACTAAAGTCAAGTACTAGACAGTTAGGAAAGTACTTGGAGAAACCTTCCCTGCATTGTCACCACAGAAAAGAAGCCAACTAGTTTCAGATTTTTGCAAACACCATGAATTTTACCTTTTTTTTTTAAAAAAGCTTTAATAAGAACAGAAGTGGTTCTGTATTTACAAGGAACTCTTCTCAAAAGCAAGGGAAAACATGAGATAAAGTGTGCAGAGACTTACTAGTTTAGTAACTTACGTTTTTTACGTTTTTTCATGCTGCCCTTTTAAACTGCACAAAACTTATGGAAGATTGTAGAATTGGTTTTGACAAAGTAACTCAAGCCAAAGTCAGTAACATTTCGGATGGGTATCACCTGACTACCTTTTGGGACACAATCAATTCTCCACAGTCCGGATGAGCCCTCTGGACTTATCATTAAGAAAAGATGAAACATCTATTAGTGCTGAAAATTTAAGCTAAAGACAAAGACGATTGCAAGCATTCAAATACTAAATACATGAAAACCCTTTTTTTTTCCCCAGATGAAACTCATGGCCTACTTTTCTTCCAATTAACCTGTCCCTCTGTACTTGCCCCAATTGCCTTCACACACACAAAACCCCAGAGCTGAACAAACACGAACCCCCAACAAAGCTGAAGGGTTCCAATGCCTAAAACCCACTTAATTCTACAGCTGCAAATCCTGAAAATATTAATTGAACTCTAGAGCAAAGTTAACCTCAAATATTTTAAGATAGCAAAGTTTCCTGCTGCCTAAATTCATAATTCTGCTCTTTCATAAGACTGCGTGGTTTGACGCCAGCTCACAAAAAAAATCAGAATGCAAACTTGGAATGTTTAACTGTGTAACTTACAGAACTGAAGAGCTCAGTTTAACAGGCAGTTTTAATTCCTTACAGAACAGAGCTCCATACACTTTTTAAATTGGGAACCAATTCTGTCTTGCATAAATGTGGAATCCTGGGAGAGAAAACCATACACCTTGTCACTACATAATAGCTCTGTTGTTCACTTTTTTTGACAGAAATCAGATAGGAACTTCCTGGGGCAAAAACATCAGGTAAAAATCTTTAACCTCCCCAGTAGCTATCAGTTACTATCAGTAGCTATCCCCTACTGGAGGCTAATGGAAGCAACTTTGCTTGCTGTTTTAAAAGTGACAATTAGATATCGTGATCAGAAGTGCTTGACTTCCGGAGAAGGTTCAAGGCCAGGGATCTAAAATGCAGAGATGTTTCCTTGCAGCCCTGACTGGAACACCTGAACTTAAACACTTCTCCCTTCTCTGCGGTTCTGTTAATTGAGAGTCACAGCAAGCTAAGCACACAGAGATTGTAGTCAGCTTGCCACTCATCATGTTTGTTGCTGTGAATGCTGTTGTGATGCCATAAAAAACTTTTTGATGTACTCTAGAAAGAGACCCAAAATGGTTCATTTTAACAGTTATATGCAAAAAAAGTCATGGATCACAGCAGTGTCTGGTTTACCGAGTACCACCCAAATTACCCTTGAACAGGCAGAGCCAGAACAGTGGCTGCAAAAAAGAGCAGAGTGCAAGCTGCCATTTAAAGTCACGGAATGTGCAAGTCACCTAATGTAAACACTTCTTAACTTTCTCTGAATGCATTTAATATTAACTTAGTTTATAATGGGTGCTTATACGATCTAAGTAATTCAGTATACAGCAAAAAGGGATAAGCACACAAGAAGGCTTTACTGACTTTTGGCAGATACAAACTGAGTTAAAATACAACTTTCACAATCAAGTCTGATTCAAAGACATTAAGAGCTAATTCTCAATTTCTTGCTCATGAAGCACAGATGATCTGCATTTTGAAAATCTGCAAAACAAAAGTCTTCAGATGACATTTCAGATTAGAAGCGGTATTTTTTTATACGATCCAACTACTTAGCATACTTTTATGATGAAAATGGGGATTTCCTGACAAACACGCTTCCATCTCTGATGTGGACAACACATGATCAGTATTTCTGTATTTTTTTTTTTGGCAGCTCCGACACTCACGGTATGAGCCCTACACATTTTGGGCAATCTTTCAGTCTTTCATTGTGAGACCCATGAAACTTGAATTGATACATCTGTAGCCATGTCTTCAAAAAGACTCATTTCAACAGATGCTGTACCACTCAAATGAAGGAAAACCCTCCTCAAGATGAATGCTCTTAAGTACACAATCTGAGCAGAATGACTTCATTCCTAAGCAGAAGCTCTACACTTACTTTTTTATTACTTTCTAAAATTGTGTTTCAACCACTTTCTATTAGATGGGTGTTCAAAAAAAAACCTACAAAGTGTGAGACTTCCAACATCAGGCTCTAAGAGGACTTACTTTTCAGAAAAGCCATGTCAGCAAGTGTTTTTAAAGACTGAAAAAAGGAAGCCATTATAAAACATAGGGAGCGATATCAACAGGGAGGGAGAAAGCACATGCAGTAGAGATAGACTGTCTCCAAGCTCACCTATCCTTGTAGTTTATCACAGTATCAATGATAGCATTCATTTGTTTAGTCAGTTTGGGCGGATTGGGTGACAACTTCTCTGCAGGAGGTCTGCCTCTTCTTTTCTTTGCTTTCTCTCCATCCTCCTTCCCAGAATCTTTATCCACATTTCTTCGTCTCTTTCTCTTTTTAAGCCGGACTTCCTCTTCCATTTCTTCCAAATTGCCGTCTTCAATTGCCTGACAATCATGGATTCAAAAAGTATGATTTTTAAACCAAAGAGATATTGCAAAGGGAAATAAACTGTATTTTTAAAAACAACAACAAAAACCTCTGCAACTCCACAGTATACAGGCAATTCAACTCAAAATGTCCAGTTTATTTATAAAAAAAGTACAAGAAACTGAATTACTTGCAATCAAAGAGACACTAAGCATTAATTTGTCCTAAGGATCCCACTATCATCTAAATACATGTGTTGTTTATCTGAACCTTGAATCCCATACCAAATCTCAGTTTCACACATAATGGCCTGTGGTGTTGTCTCAGTAAGTGTACAATAAACATTCATTTTTTCACATCGGCGTTAGTTCTGGGTTATGTAGTTCCATGCAAAATAGACTTCAATACTGTATGTATTCAAACAGGATAGTCTAAACTGTGCTCCATTAGCACAATTAACTCCCAAAGCCAGTTCACACACAGTTTCTTTGTGCATACAAGCAAAACAGAGATACTTTATGCAGTAACAAGTTAACTTCTCTTCCAAGCATTTTAAGTAACTTTAAAATCACCTAAGTGTTAAAACCATCTCTAAAATACATAATTTTCTTCTAGAACAGTAACCATGAAGTAGGCAGAACCACTGACAGTATAGTGCTTTACTGTAAACAGCACTCTTAACATGTGATGCAAAGAAACCCACCCCAGAAACCAAACTATACACACAGGCAGAGACAATGAACACTAATTTGAATTGTTTCAATTACCTGGATGTACACTTTTAACCAGACCCAGCAGCTCTATGCAGAGGGATAAAAAAACTGCTACAAAAAAACCAAACTAGGAATAGAGGGAACCTGTTCACACAACACTATCAGATCTATGCCATAAACCAAGAAGCGGAACTTTTTGTGATCTGAGAAAGCCAACAAAAGAAAAGAAATGAAAATACCAGGTCACAGGGAACTGAAATTAAAAAGAAAAAATTAAATAAAACAAAAAGTTTTAAAAATACAGCTTTCTGATTAAGGCTTTCTCAGAACATAACTGATGTTGATATTTGTCGCTTTTGCCTCTCAATATTGCCTTGAGTACATGCAAATGCTAATCAATCCTTTCTCATAGCCGAAAGAGCTCTAATCCTAAGGCAATTACCTTCATTTCTCCACAGCACCAAACATGGCTAATATTTACGAGCATGTGAACATAACAATCAATATAAAAAAGTGATTACAGCCTAGACATATTTTTTTCTCAATTGTGTATTATGTCTCTTCAGAAACGTTTTGCGAACAAAACCTGATGCACAACACAAAATAACCTAGCATGTTTAAAAAACAGTGGGATTTTGAAATCTGTTTTCTATGCATCCTCCGATGTGCAAATCCACAGACAAACACAAAAGCAGAATCCTGAGAGACAGCCTGAAACTAGGCCTTAATAATCAAAAGACAATTTACATCATGCTTCCACAGCATTCAGATATCTACTATGAAGGAGGCTCGAGATCTGATGAGTTAGGAAGAAAAGAGAAGGGGAAAAAAAAATCTGCACACAAATTCATTAATATTCATCTGGCTAAAGCAGGACACGCGCTATAAACCACTCAGGCTAATGAAGATTAAGAAAAGGAAATTTCTCTGCATATCTTGGAAGCTAGAAAAGCTAATAATAAATACAGCATGCAAGGCTGTCAACAGTTAATGTCATTGCTCTCCTCAAGCACTCAGTTGTACCTTGAAACACGGAGAACACTGACTTTTGATGTGTTACACACCTACACATGCCTGTGATGTAGTTCTACTGAATCTTCAAGACGGCAATGAAAAAGGATATTTACCTTACCACTATCAGCAGGCCGGCTATCGGAAATCACAGTTAGTGGGGATAAAATTAACAAGCCAGCAAAGCAGCGAGCTGCTAGTCTCTTCATCAGCTGATCAGGAAAAAAAAGAGAGCTGGGGAAAGGCTATGTTTTCATATACAAGTAATTTTATTTTACTGAAAATTTAATACTGAAAGGATTGTGGATACTGAAAATCTGCTGTTTCATTCTACCTACTACAAGGCCTGAAGCCTTCCTCCTTCAGTCTGTTTTAATATTGACAACTACTTATCATATTTCTCCCCTTATTATTCTAGGCATTCAAATTAGATTTTTAGCTGGGCAGTTACTGATTCTTGTTATCATTTTAATAATAATAGCACAATAAGACAATTTCATGTATGATTTTAAAACTGAAATTAGTTGCATGCATTTTAAAGATGCATTCATTACAGAAAATGTATTCTTATTGCTCCACAGCGAACAGATCAAGTTTTGGTTACTGAAACGAATACAAAAATTTATTCTGATTTACAAGAAATTTAAAAAAACAAAAAACAAAAACAAACCAAGTCATCATTCTGTTAACTTTGATAACATTTTGCTATCCTTCCGAAAACTTTACTTAACTACAGCATATTTATATTTTTGCTTACTTGACAGATTTTCGACCACCAAAAAGAAATAACAGTGGTCCTGTCATCACAGAGTTTATTACATCTCACTTTAGAATTCTGCGTAGAATTTTTGCTTGGAGTAGACAATATTTTGGAAAATAAATATTAACCAAAAAAAAGATAAAAATGAGAAGTTGGATTTTTTTTTAACATTACACATAGCAATGTAGTAAAGACAAAAGATAAAAATAAAACCCAAGTAAACTAACATATACTTTTGCACTCTTAAAATTAGTGACTAGCAGGTAGCAAATTAATTCTTAGCAAATTACAGACCTACCATCAAATGTTAAAGTTTCTATTTAACCAGTAATCAATTATCAATCAATTTGTGTATTAAGCTTTCAAAATTTCTATGCATGAATGTAAACTCAGACAGCTTTCTTTGAGACCTTAGTGACTTCACTCAAAAATCAGTCTGACTGAATAACAGCAGTACAAAAATATGACTCCTAACATTAGTTTTCAAGGGACAAATTTGTATTTAGTATATAAAAAATAACATTTAAAACTAAAACTATATGATTCATTCTGTCTCAAAAGATGGCTTAAAACTCAATCACACAAATCAATTATCAGCAGATATATTAATGCTCTGTGCATATATCTACACATATGATCCAAGCATGTGTGTATTAGCAACAACGTATTTATTAAGCTAATTCATCTGCCTGAGCTCTTTGTTAGAAAAGCTTACTATTCTAGGGCTTAAGTGCTGCACTGAAGAGAATGCCCTTCCAAACCTTTACCAGTACGATAATGATACAAATCCCAGGCACAAATCTCCAGTTCCTGACAGATGATGGGCTCTCTGAGAGTGCAAAATAACACAGACATCTCCCATGCTCAAATGCCTCTGGATTAGTGAGGTGAACAGCAAGGGAGTCAAGGAAAATGGTACACTAATAAAAATTTAACACTTTCCTTCCCTTAAGGAAACTGGACAAAACAGTAGCAAAAAAAAGTCTGGATATCTAATTCTTTTGAAAGACAGCTGTAAATATTTAATATCAAATTTTGCAAGTTGTCAGGCATCTCATGAAAGGCAAATATGCCAGTGGAAGTATGAGAACCCTGTGTTAAGTGCTGCATTGACAAAATGATCCTGCTTTTCTGACCGCTATTGCTGTCACCTAGTTCATGTACATAAAACAATTTCATTTCTAAAGAGGTAGGAGCATGCTTATCACCGAAAAGAAGCTCCCACCTCCCAAGAACAAAAACTTATTTTTCAGGGGGCAAGCAGAAGTTACTTCTGAGATAGTCTGTCTTCCTATTGCTTCTTGCAATTATACTTTCACCTTTCTCCCAAAGGAAAACTGTTGTTTTGAGGTGAAAGTATTCTTAGGGAACATCGATACAACACTGCTACACGGGCACTACTAAGAAAAAAAGGATAAAATGCAATCTGTTTATTTTCTCTATTTGAAGGACAGGACATTACAGATGTATTCTTAATTTCTTCAGTAGAGTATGACACAGCACCATAACTGAACACCTTTTCAATACAGAATTACAGATTCAAACAGGCCCTAAGCTCTAACAGCTGAGTTTTGTTTCACAACTGTCTTCTTCAAGTCAGTAATCATGTAGGCTTTATATTAGTTTTAAAATAATTTTATAGGAATCAGGCAACTCAAAGCGTGGTCACAGAGTCAATCAGTGGAGGTGCTCAGCAAAAAATCAGATTTGGTGTCTACGGCCTGTCTCGTTCAGATGGCAAAACACTGTAGTACGTAATTACTTTTCCTTTGATTGGGGATATCTATTGTATGGTTATGAGAAAGTTCAGACATAGTGAAAGCTATTGGTACTACTTATAGTCAAAGAAACTGGACACACAGAGCAGAAGTGGTAGGAAGCCATGTGGTAAGTCTGCTTAATGCTGTTCAGATGAAACAGGACATGAGTATGGGACATGCAAACACTTCCTATGTCCCCCTCAAATTTTATCTTAATGAAATAGACAGTCAGAGAACTTGCCACATCCCTTCAAACATCAATCCCTATGTCTCTCCAACTTGCAAAGTTGGAAGAGAGCTACTGTAACTAACATTACCATGTGAAGAAACACACTAGCATGCTAATTAAACTAAATGTTTCAACAGAAAGATAAAAAACATAGGTGAAGGAAAAAACCCATCACCTTGCCAACTAACCCAATCATCCAAAATTTCCACAAGAATCAGCTTTTTTGAGAAGAACAAATAACTTAACTGGGCATTGTACTGATTACAGGCCAAAAGGCACTAAGCTTAAAGGCTGTTAAACACTTAAAACCAAAAGACCTATCAGTGGTGCAGTAATGAACAACAGGTGACTGCTTTGCAAAATGAAGTTAACATTTACCATATTAGAAGAGAAGAAATAAATAAAAGAACCCTATGGACAGCTAATAACAAACACTGAAAACCCTAAAATGACATCTATCTACCCATACCAATTTATTTCTTCACAATGATCCTTCCTGGAACATTGACATTCCAAGAGAAGCATTTTAGGTTTTTTTCTGCTGTCTTCGTCTATTTGACATCCTACCATTCTTTGTTTTACATTTGTTCTCAGATTAAATCTGGCAGCCAATGAAGACTTCAACTTTCCACACTGAAGTTCATGTTCTTAAATAGATCTCTTCAAAATCCAGTCCTCCTGCTTATTTTTTAAACAGAAACATTCCTGACATCTGGGACTGCTTCTAATTTCCATGTTAGAATTGTTTCTTGGCTCTCTAGTTCAACTTTCCTTACATTGTAATTGCATCTTGCTATGCAACAGCATAATTGTCAGTATGCTAGATAAAAACTGTGAGGAAGAATGCCGTAATACTTGACAATTAGATGAAAGGGCTTAAGATACTCTATCAACAGTGCAGTGACTAAATACCTGAAAATAATAATGAAGATTGATGAAGAAATTATTTTACTTGAATTTCTTCTCATAGTTGATATTATCGCACAACAGATCTACCAGTCTAGCTTTTCTAGGACAAAACTAAAACAGAATATAGGCCAGAATCTGTCAAAGGCAAAGAATCAATGACTACATCCAGTTTTAATTTGCTTTCATAGAAGTATTGTTTTTTTGAAAAACTAAAACAAAATGCAATTATTGCAAAAACATATCAAATTGTAATGCATGGTCTTCTCAGATCGGCTGACCTTCCACCAAATACAGTAAATGAGACCTTCAGCCATATGTTCATCAATCAGAGTCTGTGCTGTCACATCACTGAAACTAGCACCTTTTTAAGAAATGGGAGAAGAAATACTGTTTTCTGTTCTGCATTTGAAAAGTATTAATAGTTGTTTAATTACTTGCACTGAAACTCCAGCTGCCTATATTTAATTAGACATTAAGGAGAACAATCGTGTAAATCACATTTTTTCCCTGCATTTTGATTTAAAGACTGATGCCAAAATGACCTAATATAGCCATGCAAGAATATAAGTTATCTTTAAAGAGAAATGGTTCTCAACCAAAACAACAGAGCACCAAAGCTTCAGTGTTTTCTTTCTGGTTTGAGAAAATTTTTCAGGTCAAATATCCTAATATTTAATCTTGATATATCTTAATACTGAAGCTTAATCTTTAATATGATAATTATTAAGTAAAGCATCATGCAGAATCAGTACCAATAAACTATCTCTAAGTTGTAACAAATCACACTGACAAGCACATAGAGTTTTCTTCTGTTCAAAAGTGAAATTTGGTTTAAAAAAAACCCAAACAGTTATGAAGTCTCACTTGTCCCTCCCTCAAAAGGCAAACAACAATTTTAAATGGAACCCTTCAAACTGATTTTGCACCAATGAGAGTTTCAAAAACTTTGGGGACAGAGACTGAAGAGCACAGTTAACTACTCATGATACCAGGACCCACTGTCTGCCTGCTCAGTGAGCACAACGAGAAGGCTCCATTAGAGGGAAGGAAATGAGACATAGAAATGAGTAACTGTATCATGCTGACTATAAAAATACTTTGCTTAACCAGTCAAAGGACTGAGAAAATATATACTCACTGTGTCAAGACCCTGAATGTGAAACTACCAAAAATCACTAGTCCGTGGTCTATATTTACTCAGCCACACTCTGAGAAGACCTACAGGTCTGTAATTGTCTTCTAGAGTTTTCAAAATGTCTTGCTAAGACTTAATTTTAACAGCCTCTTGACCAAGCCAACCTCACCTAGGAGCAGCAGAAAGATGGTGGGGGGGGGAACACGGACCGACTAAAAATACTCTGTACCAGAAACCATTGGTATCAACCTCTTACTCTTTTATCAGTGAACTGTTTTGTTGTGGTGGGGTTTTTTGTTTTGTTTCCCAAATTTTCTTCCCTTTAGAAAGCTACATAACCTGCTGAAGAATTCTTGTCTCTTAGAATAATAGCCTGTTTCTGAATACAGTGAAAAAATGCTCTCCTTCAAGACTGAGGACAATTTGTAATGGACTTGTGAAATATTCCACAGGAAGGTTGACAGATGATAAACAAACATATTCCAAAAGGGATGTTATAACAGCATTTCTCAACTACAAGGTATCCTGAGTATTTCAGATTGCCTTCATATTGTTAAGAGCCTTATAGCAGATTGGTAACTCAGAGAGTAAATATTGTTAACAGACTGTTATTTGAAACAGTTGCAGGTATCTTTAGAAATAGAATTGACAGACTGAATGAGATGCAACTAACTTAAGAAAGAGACTTGCAAGACCGTAATGAAAATACTGCAGAGGCATGTTTCCTGGCTTCAGATTCATGAGCAGCCCATCTTGAAGAAAAATCTACCATTATAGAGATGCCTCATTTTTTTCCCTTTATCTTCTTCATTACGTTGGAGACACAGATGCATGTTGCATAGACAGGATTCTGGAGCATTCAGTGAGGAAGTGAGAATGGGGAAGGTTTCTCCCCTTTTTAGTTTTTACCAGCATTTTTCTCCCTGTCTTATTGAGAATTCTGATACAGGAGTATAGAGGACTCTATACCGACAAGGGTGTTGTGAGATAATTGGTACCAGAGTTATGCTTCTTCTTGACCAGGCACAGTATCTTTCCTACAACAGGGGGCAAGGAAAATTAACTGCATGAAAAAAATTACTTTTTCTGATGGGCACCAAGAGGAGGTGGGTGCCAGGGGGTGGTGGTAGGGATTACTTTTCTCATTTTTTCCTAAATTCTTTTAAAATAATAAGCTTGAAACTTAGTAAACACTAAACATGTTTCTGTCCTAAAACAGACGTTCTCTATTTCCCTGGCATCTCAAAGTTTAGAAGGAAAATAGTATCAAGGTTGTAATAGCTTAGCCTGTGCTGAGGGTTTTGCTTCCTAACTTCCTTCTTTGGTCTAAAATAAATGTGGAGGGATATATCGTCCTATTGCTCTTCTGAGATTATGTTTTAATTCAATTTCAATGATTTGTTAAAATAGTTGATGAATTATTTTAGAACTTACGAATGAAGTTTAATTTAGTAGTATTTCTGGTTACACCTACATTCTATTCAGGTTCACAGACAAATGTCACAGAAAAGGAGGAAACATGGTGCAATGAAGTCATGGAAATACTCATCAATTAAGACCAGGTCCAAAACCAAGAAAAAATAGGAATTCTTCAACATTCCAAGGACTTATTGTCTCTCACTCAGGTAAGATGTTGTTTATTTCACAAGCGAGATCATGCATACAAAACCAATGAGAAACACACTTAACATCTGACCACTAATACATAGTTACACAGGATGGCTTCTCTTCCAAGTTCTGAGACAAGTATTGACAGTTGCTGTTTACCTTTTATTTCACAAAATACTGTTACTGTTGTAGGCTTCTGAGTAATTCTAAGCAATGTTAATCTATCTTTTTTCTTTGGTATTTATGGTTTTATAGACATGACATTCCTCTGTTGTGGAAAAAGTAGGAAATCCTTACTTTGTAATGTCATCCTGGCAGACTAGCAGTGTGGATGACGTTTTGCAGCTCATAATGCTAATGACTAAAGACAGACTGCTGTTTTATTCCTTCTGAAAAAATTCTCAAAACTAAATTTAAGATTGGGAATCAATATATTTTTTAAAAAATATTTTGGACAAAATTTCCAGGAGCTTAGCCCTTCTTCATTCAACAAACTTTGTCTCTCTTTTTTTCTAAGACCTTACTAATTAAATCAGAAAAATACCTCATATAAAGACAGGGTTTACACCTTCGTTGGACCAACTCTTTGCAAAGAAATTGCAGTCTTGCCTCTTTCCAGGACATTTGCTTCCACTGAATGTTAAAAACATTTGCAGCAACAGGCATCTTCTCTATGTTAAAAATAAAATTGACAATTCTATGCACTGGAAAAAGGTATGAAGACATTACAAAGCCTTGTTCTGCAACATACTCAACAACAGGATACCATATCTTAGTAGAATGTTTCCTGTAAAGAAAAAGATGCCTTTTCTTCCACTATGGAAACAACACAGCTGAGGATTAAAACACAAAGGGATGATTAGTAGACTTCCAGTGTGGAATCACTCATTTTGCAGTACATTTGTAGAGTTAGAATAAGGGAACTATTTGTCTCTTGAGAAACAGATATTCAATACCTTCTAATTGCTCAGAAAAAATAGCAGAAATTTTCTCTCTTTTTGATCAGCAGACTAATATACTAACACAAGGCTTCTAATTTAAAGATCAGCATAAATTTTGTGTGCCCTGAAATGTACTGCTCTTAATAATATGAGAAACTTACAGTACAAAGCTTAAACTAGCATTTTTATGCATGTCAAAGTAAATTCAGCTCCTGCCAACAGTCATACCATCAAGTAGTTTCTTTCATGTGTTCTTCTATTCTCTTATATTTAAGTGTATTCACATATTCAGAAGCAGTCATCTTTTATTCCAAGTTTAAAACATGGAAGAGAACTAAATGGGAGCAAAACTGAGACAATAAACTCAAAAGAAAACTGATAAAACATCTTACAAAAATTAAATACGTGAGAAAAAAAAGTAACAGTTTTCAGAAACCATTGTTGTTTAACTACTTTTCAGTGGATGTTCACAGATCTCTTGTATCTATTTATTCACAGAAAACAGCTTAAGGATTTTTCCAATTGCATGGGAAATTTGATTTGAAGATTTATCATTATTAATATAAGTTCTCTAAGGCAATTAAGAATGGGAAGCACATAATGTTAAGAGAGCACAATGTGACAGAAATATATGGCAAGAGGTTAGAATACTCACTTCCTGTGTCAACAGAGGAAAAAAATTTGCTTATAGAAATAGACTGTCTTTAAAAAATAAACAGTAGGAGGTAGCCCTTTATGACAATTCCAATATAGTTTTTGAATAACTTAGAAGAATTTCGAGGAACACTGCATGGAAGGAAACTAAGTTAAACACTGGAAAACTTGCAGATAAAAGCTAAATTACATGTATCTTTTATGTACTTTATACGAAAACAGTATGTTGTGATGCTAACTTTGAGCAGTAATGCAGTGAATTTCAGGTCTTCAGGATGCTTCTAAAGGTGCAGTTATCTGACTGTGCCAGGACTCACAGTGAAGCCTGACTGTGCATGCTTAATATGCATATTACAACTGAAAAGTAAAAATCTAACATGAACAGTATCTGTCTAGAAGGCCTTTTTGTTCTTCTGGGATAAGTTGCAATGCAAATGATATTACCTAAGCAAACACTAACCAAACAATCTGAAGATTCCAGAAAAGCCAATGACTTTAGAGCACATGAAGTTTCTAAACAAAATAATGTATTGTATAGTACAGTGTAGTATAGTATAGGCGCATATACAAAAAACTAAAATAAGGCTGTGAGCAGCAATAAAGTTCTTGGTTCTGCATTTGAAATCCAGCTAAAAATGTCAGATCTAACTGAAAAGAATACATAATGATTTGTAACTTGCTAAACAGGACAATTTCAGAGTATGGGACAAAATTACATGGTTGTGGTTACTGGAAAGTTTTTGTAGGATCTTTTTTTAAGGTTAACATCTTACAGCTAGAATAAGAAAGTACACTATTGTACTCATCAAGTAGGGTACTTCAGGATGACTCAGGAAGCTAACTGCCAGTCCCAACATGCCTAAGCACTGGCTGAATAGTTTTTGAGAAATTCAGCCTGAAACGTCCCTGTTCTTCATATCTGTGTAAGTTAGCACTTCCCTACTTGTTTACATACAAGAAGAGACAAATTGCTTCATTAAAGTTGCCACAGAAGTAGTTTCTATAGAAGAAGCAGAAGAAGTGTGGTGAACACTTCTCTGGGGAGCCTGTACCAGCGCCCAGCCACCCTCTGGGTGAAGAACTTTTTTGTAATATCCAACCTAACCCTCTCCTGACACAACTTCAGGCCATTCCCTTGTGTCCTGCCACTGGTCACCACAGAGAAGAGATCAGTGCCTGCCCCTCCTCTTCCCCTTGAGGGGAAGCTACAGTGATGTCTCCCCTCAGACTCCTCTTCTCCAGGCAGCTGATCTGAATTTTGACCTCCACATGAAGAGTATTTCTGGCATCTTAACCACAGGGCCTAATTCTTCTCATGAAAATATTTGAACTCGAAACAGTAATGATATAACAAAACCTGAAACCCAGAGTTTTAACTCACAGCTTCCAGGCTATATAAATTTGGTATATCAGAAGATACAGCTATTTCAAAGAAAATTAAGTTTATTTTAGTCTACTGCAAATAGTACTCCCTACATTTCTTAAAAATAAGTACTTATATGGCATTACTATTTTAACATTTTCTAGAGAAGAGATGTACAATTCCACTTGAAGTTATGTTAATATATGTTATGGCACTTTACATGTAACATTGTATAGTCAAAATCACAGATTAAAAAAAAAGAATCCTATGAAAAGATGACATGGTTTTGCTAGTAAGTAGTCCTCATAAACAGCTGTTCAGATTTCCTGACTTGAAGGCATTTTCACCAAAAAAAAAAATTATCAAACTGCTTTATGGAGAATATCTCTGAAATATCGAAGAAGCATTTCAAAGTACTCTTTCAGTTTCCAAAATTAATACTTTCAACCCTGATTCCATATTCTGAGAAAAGACATGAGAATTTCTGAGAAAGCCACCCAGAGTGGAAATCAGGCTCTTTCCTTTATAAACTAACAAAGCTATCCTGCCAAAATAGCAAACCGAAGCTATCAGGTAGATGCATTTTAATTCCCTCTCATCCATGAAAAACCAAGAAAACACCCTTTCTGCTTCACTAGCTTTAATTTCACTGCAATGTGAAAGTACCCATTTTTTTCCTTTTCTTAAGGAGACTCTGAATTGAATTTCATGAAAGGGATATGAAAGATAGATAGCAATATACAGAATATAAAAATTGCTTGGTTCAATGAGGCCTTGAAGTCATGTCCAACTTTCTAACCCTTCAAAAAGCAGCTTCCACACGCATGACACTTATCAGCCTTACACTGAACATTAAGAAATAGTATCTGGGGCAATCTGATGATCGCTGGTCACAAAACAGACAATTCCCTAGGATGGTGGACTTTTTAAGCTTCCAGTAATTGTCTTTTAAGCATGACTTTTTTTCCTGTACAGATTCCAGTAAATACAGTAAATTCCCAAAATTTACAAATTCAGTTGGATCTGCAATTCAATACTACAGAGCAGGGTTTAGATCAGAATGCAATTTTCTTCAAATGTCCTGCGCAAATACTCATTTACTTGACTGTTTAACAGGTTTAGCAGCAACTCAGGAAACTCTGCAATTGTAACAAAAAATGGTATAGTGCAGAAATGAAGAGAGAAAAGCAGGGGTGCAGGGCTATTACATACATGAACTACGCAGATAAACTATCCAATGGATAAAAACTTATTTCTTCCTCCTTCTAAGAATTCCAGCCTCCAGTATAGACCAACACAATTACAAAATGTAATGCTAATTTCCACACAGGTAGTTCAGTACCTAATGAAGACTACTTGAAGTAGTAAGGCCTGAGCAACAGGCAATGACTGAGGCCTGAATAACAGGCCCTGAGCCAAAGTTGACCTCTAAATGAATCTTCCAACCAAACTTGTATGTATCCACTCATTAGTAAACTACTGTTAGCAATATGATATACATATCTGCTTGTTGGCAAAACATGTATTTACCATTCCATATTTAGAAACTGGGCAAGGGCACATATGGCCTTGTTTGGGGGTGTAGGATCAAAGACAACTTCCTCCTTGAGCCCTGGTCAGGCTCTGGGACAAAACCAACAGGAGAATGAAACCAGATGCTCCTGTATTAGAAGTAATGGTAGCTTGCTTATTATAAAAGCTGGGCTACTGTCATAGCGAAGCTGGAAGCCTCACTGCATGCAAATGTGGACGTACCACAGGATTTCCCAGATACCGGAGCATGGTTCTCCAGTCCTTCACTGCAACAGCTTCCCCCAGCTGATACATGCATGAAGGGTATGCAGGTAACTGGTGATATTCTTTCTTAATCACTATAGGCATTCTTTCGTAATAATGATTAGGTGCATTGCTTAGCTTCTCATTTTGTAATTCTCAGCTAATGATTATGTGCATTGCTCAGATTAACCTTTTGCGATTCTTAGCAGTTTTGCATTATAGTGAATTACACTACTCCTTAAGCTGGTGTCTGTGTCTCTGACCCTACCCATTGGCAAAACACCACCGTAAAATCAAATTCCACCATTCCAGTTTACCAAAACATGTCTTAAAATATCTTCCTAGTATTGATTCTAAAGTTATATATATAGAAGTGAAGCTATCTCAGAAAACACAAACCTACTTGAAAACTTCTAGTAATTTATACCAAGTTGTACTAATAAGTTGGCCCAACTTTACTATCCCTGCTATCAAACCTAAATGTCAACAGACTATTAGAGAGTATGTAAAATCAAAAAGTTACTTAAAGTTCCAGCTGATAAGGAAACATGCCCAAAAATTTTCCTGCTAGGTAGTTTGACTCATTATACAACATAACTTTAGTAAACATAAACAAATAAAATTTATGTAGTGACTTCGTTAAACAGTATTCACCACATACTCTGTATGAGTGAGAGCCCCCACTGGTTTTCTTTAAGTAAGATTGACTAATTACAAACCAAATGAATGAATTTCACTTACAACCCTTAGATCATCAAAACAAGCATGACTTTTGCATGTTTGCATGTCATAAATGAGACACTGCTAATTTTGTATTCAGCTATGTTTCCCTGGACAACATGTAAAACTATTTCAAATTAACTGCACAACTAGGGACTAAAAGTTTATTTATGTCACCTAGCCAGCAATTAAATTGCATGAGAAGCTGAAACCAGATGCAAATGTCTTAAGGGTCTTTTACCTACTCAAACAAATCCTCTGTTTTTTGAAGACTGCCTTAGATAATCGAGTTCTTAGTAGATGACCCCTCTCAAAAATAATATGCCATAGGAACCAGCGAAGTATTTTGCAGTTCTGTTAGAAGCAGTGCAGGGACAGAATCTGCTAGACCATGAAATACTTCCAGAATATAAATATTTCATAGGATCGGGAAGCAAACTCCTCCTTACAGATTTTCTTTTTTAAGGAAATGGTTGTCATGCCAACGGTTAGAGAACAGCAGGCTGCAGCGACAGCTAGTGATGAAGCCAGTTTCTGTCTTAAGAGTTTTCCTGGGAGACTGTCAATGAATTACAAGTTGTTCTGGGCAGCAGCACAATCTCACTAACTGCTGCCTCTGATCACAGGTTTAGTTTCTGTAATTATTTTGACCCTTGCTTCCAAACTCAGGTACATGACCTCCAAGCAATAAGGGAGCTGACATACTTGGTCAGTGTACATGCATGCATACAGACCTTGAGGCGTACAGCAGATCCTGTTGGGATTTGCCAGGACCAGAACTACACTGTCCAGTGTTGCATGTATCAGCAGAGGGTTCAGGGTCTAACTGAAAAGGAGCCAGCACCTATTCCACAATCAGAGCTGCGGCTGCTGAATGAGGCTAAACTCCTTGGAAATGAAGAGATCTAATCAACTCCCGAAGACAATAAAAGAGACAGCTCACGACTACATACTGTTATTATGAAACCAACTCACTGGTCAGAAATGCAAAATTTTATTCAGAAAACCCCTTGAGAAGATAGCTATAAAGCTGTAACAGCAGGCCTAGCAAGAGAAAAAAATGAGGGGCATCCCTCGCTGCTGGTAAATAGATCTCCTTCTTTTGTAATACTGCAATAAAAATAGACCCATGGTTACCTTTGCAGAACAGCATGACACAGAACATAGCAAAAAGAGTGTCTTATGAATTAAAGTATCACTCTTAATTCAGACCTTGCTACCTCTTTTATTATTTTCAGTTCTACTGATCTAAGTGAAGTAGTTCACTGCATCCAAGTTAAAATGAAACAATTAATTCACACCTGTCATGCACTATGCGACACTATTATACAATGTAGTGAAGAAGCCACAAGTGGCTTATAAAGTAGACAGAAGTTTATGCTTATAAAAAATCTACCACCTTTTTTATGTTTATATAGTCAAGTATTCCCTTGAATATGTTGTACACTATTATTATGACATCTTCTAGAGATATCGTTACAGAAAAATCAAACATATTCCCAAAGACATAAAAGTGATGCTGCTGAGAGGGCAATGGGTATGACAAAGAACTCTGTCTCACTAACATGGAAAATAAGGTAATGAAAAAACCTCAGAAAACTTTACTTACATTTCATTATGTACCCAATGAAGAGTTTTATTCTGAGTGCCCATAAGCAATGCTACATTATAAATGTAATTCCATTGAAGAGACCAAAAAGTATTAGTAGTTTCTACACTTCCATTCATTTCATCACACCCTCAAGTGTACCTGAAAGCATGTTAAACTATGTATACAGTGTTTTTAGAGTCTTTCAAAATACAGAATAGAAGGTATGCATACTAAATCTCAAGAGAACACCAAGCTGACCAGAAGTTCACCCAAGGACAGGCTTAAAATTCAGAGTAATTTTGGTGAAGAAACTTGGAAATTTTTCAACAAGGGCATATGCTAAATCCTCTTAGGAAGGGAAGATCAACTATATGAAACATGATTTTGAAAAGGTGGCAAGAAAGAAGAGCCACAGAAAAGGATTAAGGTCTTATACTGGATCAAAAATTTAACAGGAGTCAATACCTTCCATGTTAGAAAATTAAATACTGGATTGTGAGGCGTAAGTACCAAAGAAGTTATGCAAAAGAACTCTTCCTTATTCAAATGATGCTGCATCTGGAATTATTATGTCTAGCTTTTGATAAAACTTGTAGAAAGGTACCAGTCATATGTAGAACAACTATGGCAAATCAGTGAAAACAATCAAGAGATCCAGAAAACAGGAAAATACTGCATAAACAGTGGTTAATCACCTTATGAATTTACTCAACTGGGACACAACTCTTCTGTGACACAATGAAATGCTAAAAAAAACCAAATGTACCGGCCTGTTCTGCATGAGTAGAGTTATTAGGACAAGACTTAATTAGCTTAAAATCCAACAGGAAAATTGAAATAAAATACAATGAAAAGCCAAACAGTTTAAAACAATCCACTGTGGACTCCTAAGTTCACTGCTCAGAAATGTCTAGGACAGGTCAGACCCTGAACTTTTATTATAAATGGTACAAGACTGGATGATTCTGCCTGGAGTCTGAGAGGGATCAGATGATTTCTTTTAGGCCTGCCATTTTTGACAGCTCTCAAAACAAATATTACAGCCAATTCAAGACACTAAACATGAAAGCCAAAGCTAACTTCTGTGCTGCCATAGCCAGCATGTTCCATCATTAAAAATAAATAGCTTAAAATGACCTTGAATAGATAGACACTATATGGTAAGCACTTCCACTCTAGGATAAGGCCAGTGTTCCAAGAATCCAGACAGGAGTTTATGTTTCTAGATCTTTCTTCTCCCCTGAGTACTTGAAAAAGTCAAGTATCAAACCCCTTAAGTTTCACAGACTTGCTTACATTTATAGCTGGTGTATAATTCAAGCATTTTCTTCCCTAAGCAGCAGATCTAGATTAGCTCTTAGTACAGTATTGTACAAAGCACTCTCACAAACATCCTGTTTGAAACTAAGTAGGCAAGATTTTTACCCATCTTTAGCAAATTATACACAAAACCTACATGGTATATTCATGTTGGTATTGTCTGTAATTATTCTACAACGAAACTTACTCTGTCAAACCATGGAAATTAGTTTTGCACTTACAATGCTTCATTTATAAGTTTTGGAAATCATAATATTATCAAATTTCTGAAAAGCCTTTCCAACAATCTTTTTTCACCTCTTTACAATGCTGTTGCTACCACACTGAAAAAAGATATCCATTATTATTCATTGAATATGTATTTCAAAGAATAGCAAGAGACAAAATCCCAGATCTGGTGTCAGTTAAGTTTAGAATCTTCGCTTTCAGGTCTTAAATTCTTATATCGTTTATCAAATATTTGATCTCAGTGGAGCCAATAAATGCTCAAGACTTGGAAATTAAACAGCCTGAGAGAAAGAAAACTTACGTGAAAAATTCTGAATTCTTAAAAGGATTAAATTCAAGTATTTAAAAACATAATAAGCTTCTGCAGCATGGAAAGTTTTAATATACACTGACCCATAGTTTTCATGAACATTAAAGAATTCTTAGTGTATCTGAAACACAACACTTATAAAAGTGCCTAAAGATATAATAAACATGTCAAGATCCATGGAAATAAGAATAGTTCCAACAGAATGCTATCATAGCCCTGATTCAGCACTTAGTAACACTGGTTCAAGTTTCTGTAGTACAGCTCAAAACTTACTTACACCTTCAACTTGGCAACAGAAGCTGGATAATGAGGATATTTTAGGCCTAACTTCAACATTGTGCTCTCCCTGGTGCAGTCTTCAAAATGAAAAGAAAAACCTACCACAAATAAATCAATTTCAAGTGTGAAAAACAATCAACCAACCAAAAGGTAAAACCTACCCGCAGCCACTGTTTCTCTGTGAGAGCGTCACTATAGTCCACATCCCTGCGTTGACGGGATCCTCTTCCAAATATTTTCTCTTCTTCTTCTTCACATGTAAGCCTTTCAACTTCAGCATCATCCTTAATAATCCAGGCTGGTAATTCATCCTCCTCCATCAAGCGGGGCTTGCGTTTAGGATTTCTGGCATCCTCCCTGCGACGATCCATGTCCATGCGCTGCAATGGCAATTGGGAAAAGATAAAAAAGTTTCAAAGCCAATTATTAAGTGAACCATGTCAATGCCTTCCTGTCTAATGATACTTGAAACTTTAAACCAAGTCCTTTACTGGTTCAAAGGACTTTTATGTCCCTTTTATGATACTACTAAATACTTCTAAAATGCAACTGTAAAAAGAAGCTACACTCCATTCTTCATTTTCAGTCATATTCACTACTCCATAACTAGCTTTCACCAAAGAAACTATGACAACACAGCAGCCAAGTGACACAAAGCAGATCGCAAGAACACTGCTGTCTCCATAAAGTTTTACTATTATGGAACTAAAATGAATAACTGAAAATACATTCGTTTTGTTAGCCTGAATATCAGAAGAAAATTTAAAAGTTGGTATTAGAAACAAAGAGTCGAAAGAGAATTTATAAATTCAGAGAAAAGCTTGTTTACACAGGGCCCGAAAGCCAACATCCTTAAACCCCTGAACTTTTTCCTGATCTTACTGCTGTACTAGACAAAAATCAAAATACAAGAATATCAGATAAGGTTAGGTAAAGTGTTAAGAACATCAGAAGGTAATGTTAAGACTTTCAGCTGAAATTTAAATAATCATTCATTTCAAGTGTGGTGAACAATTAACTCTGAAAAGAGATGTGGCTACAGAGGATACCTTTCCATGATCTACTGTAGACTCATCATTGAAGTGTTTTATAATCCTCCTGGGGAGGCAACCACCTCTGTTGACTATATGACCTGGCTTCCTATGGTCCCGTGAACTGCATCTGCATTTTCTTAAATACCCAAATCAGGTAATATGAATAGGCACTTAAATAGGCCTTTTGAAGAATCATACAGCACTTAACACTCAGTAATCAGTGCTAAGCAGAGAAAACAAACAGATGGCCACCAACATTTCATTTTCATATTTGAAAAAAATTATGCAAATAGATGGGCATCAGAACTGGCTGTAGCATCATAAGAGGCTACTGCTTTGGCCACTAAACCTTCATTAAAAAAGGTTCTCAATTATGTGCAAATGTCTCCCTTGTGTGCATGATGCTGCATTTAAGACATGATGCCAACTAGACACATCATCCTGCTACAGCCTTAGCCAAAACACAGACATGCATGAACTCAGAGGTATTATCTCTCCAGAGGGACAGCTCAAATTCAGCCAACTTTAAAAACTGAGGCTTAGTGATGGAACTGTTGAATATGCTGAACCATCTCTCACCTTCACACTTTTCAAACACAAGCATTTTTAAAATACTACCTCAGGAAGAGCATCTTGCAACCTGTCTTCATCATTTTGCCTTGTGCACTTTCTAAAAGCAGAATGCAAGATGTGTGTCTTCAGTCTGCAGGTCCAGCTACATTCAAGAAGCAACTATAAATATACATGTGGGTTTTCCCTATTCGCTATTACTTCAGACAACAGTGAATGGGCTGTGCAGCCTGTAGTTTTTTACAGTAGACTTCCACATTTCACCTTTTAGAGAACATCTCATTCAATTTGAATTAATTTCAAAAAATGTCGCATTCAAGCCAGACATGTGGCTTGGTTTACTGCTAACATGACAAACAGAAAGCTGCACCAATAGGCAGCTCAACTGGGATAAATGAAATAGATTTCTCTATTATTTAGGGGAGAACTTGAGTGAAGTCAGGGTCATCATGTTTTAATAACATTAAGTACATGAAAACGCTGAAACTTCGTATTTTTTCCCTGGTGCCCATGTTTCTGCATCTAAGACAAAGACTGAAAACTCAGATAGTATATTATAATATCTGTTTACTGAAATAAAAGTGATTGAAAAGGAAAATTAAAGACACTCTCAGTTAATCTATCAGAGATACAAACTGACATTTTTTTTAAACTTAAATCTGGGAAGCCTAGATGTAGTTTCTATCTTCTATGATTCTATCTTCCCATATCTTTCCAAAACATGTGTTTCCAAGAGAGATCTTGGAAAGATCATTGTTTTTGGAGATACATTATTTTTATGTAACTAATAGAGTAATTGTATGTTCACTGTACTCAATAAGGCCTAAATCCTAAAAATAAAAAAAAGGCCTGTGCTACCAATACTAGACCTAAGCAAAGAAATTAAATGTTGGCACACTCAAGGCCTAAAATTTCCAGTTTAGAAAAACTGGAGCACTGCTGTCCTGTGAATTGTGAATGATTATCTTAAACTTTCCAAATTGTAACTAAAAGAGTCCTTGAAAAAAACATCCAGGCCACGCAGTGCAAAACCTTCCAAATTATAACTAAAAGAGTCCTTGAAAAAAACATCCAGGCCACGCAGTGCAAAACCTTCCAAATTATAACTAAAAGAGTCCTTGAAAAAAATATTCAAGCTACTCATAGTAAAACCAGTAATTTACACACTCAGTTCTGCTAGATTGCCATTTTAGCTTCAAGGACATAACTGTATTAGCACAACTGGTGTTTTGATACTCATTTGGTCTTCCATTTGAAAGGTATTTTTTACATCAGGAATCAGGATTTTTTAACATTTTCTTTATTTAAGTAATTATAACATTAAAAGCAACCACTTTTTTTTTCCAGAAAAGTAACTTGTTGAAGCACGCTTACGAAATTACAAGAGCTGTACACATCACATGAAACCACTGATTTTTCTCTGAGTGTTTTCTAATTTTTTTTACTATGTGAAGTCTTTAAAAGCCATGAGAATGAAGTCCACTTGTACACACCTTCTTTCTGAGAGGTGTATTTAGCTCTACAGCTACATTTCAGGTCCTAAGTTGAACAACACTTCTAACCTGCAAAGTGACTCAGAAGAGCTTCTCATGGAACTGATCTCTCCTGCCCATGTTTTGGAACTGTTCATTTCAAACAAGTAAATTAAATGCTTTTACACACCTAAAACTAGTTAAATGAACGAACGCGAACATGTTTTTCTTGGGTATTGCAGTCTGCTGAATTCTGATAACATATGCACAACGTTAAAAGGGATTGAGGTGCCACAGGTATCACTATGGTAAGGAGAATACAGACTACCTTTTGCTCCTTATCTGACTATGCAAGACTTAAAATATTGATAAAAAGACAAATAGGTCTGCCAAATTTGCTTTCCAGATTTTTCTTTCATACATAAACAGTTTACAAAAATGAAATCAAATTTTTTTATGAACAATTTAAATTATTTCTTAGTCATTAATATTTAACTACATTCTTTCTGTCTTACTATTTTCAAACCCCTGGCTTTCAAAGCATGTTAGCTTTGCCTCAGCAAATTTTTACTACCTACTACCAACTCCCTACTTCCCTTAAAAACTTCCATGTAAATCAGCATGAAAAACATAGCCCACACAGCTTCATAAATGACTTGGATGCAGGATTTACAGGGACACTAAGCCAGTTCTAAGACACTAAAAAACTGAGAGGAGCTGGTGACTCCCTCAAAGACGTGGAAGTACTGCAGATAGACTTCAACAAATGAGAGGGCTGGGCAACCACCAACTGAAGGAAGTTCAAAAAGGACAAGAACCAGATTCTGCTTTTGGTACAGGGCAACCCTGGATGTACAGCAGACTGAAGAGTGAGATGCTGGAAAGCAACACTGCAGAAAGGCACCTGGGAGTCCCAGCTTACGGCAAGTTGAACATGAGTCAGCAGTACCCTGGCAGCCAGGGGGACCACCTGTGTCCTGGGGGGCATTAGGCATAGCATGGCCAGCCAGGCAAGGGAGGGGATTGTCCTGCTCTGCTCTGCACTGGAGTGGCCTCACCTCGAGTGCTGGGGGCAGTTTGAGTGCCACAAAGAAGAGAGATACAAACTACTGGAGCGTCAAAGGAAGGAAATGAGGATGGTAAAGGGCCTTGAGGGGAAGTTACATGAGGAGCAGCAGATGTCAACTGGTTTGTTCAGCCTGAAGGAATCTGAGGGGAGGCCTCAATGCCGTCTACAGCTTCCTCATGAGGGGAAGAGGAGGCGCAGGCACTGATCTCTTCTCCGCACTGACCAGCGAAAGGAGATGAGGAGACGGCCAGAAGTTGTGTCAAGAGAGTTTTAGGTTGCATGTCAGGAAGAAGTACTTCACCCAGAGAGTGGTCAGGCACTGGAATGAGCTCACCAGTGAAGTCATCACAGCACCAGCTTGACAGAGTTCAAGAAGTGTTTGGACAATGCTGTCAGATATGTGGTGTGATTCTTGGAGTGGCCTGTGCGCTCCTCTGAGTGTCCAACTCCAGGAGTTGGAGTAAATGACCCTTGTGGGTCCCCTTCAACTTAGTATATTCTGTGATTCTGTGGAAAACAGTCTTCACTGTAGGCCCCTCAAGTGTTTTATGTTAAATAGCCTTCAAATTCCATACTAGCAGCTGAAGGAAACAGACACAAATTTATCATGTACTTTCAGCCATGGATTAGTTCTTTCCTTCTGGGTCTGAAGGAGAAATCAGAAGCTTTTTTTCTAGCAGCAAATCCCCTTTCACAGAACTCAGGGTATGTTCAGCCAACAATTCAGATGAAATTATTTCTTTTGAGTTTTGGATCAAATGGCCACCTCTTGGTTTCTGTCATGTAAATCTGCTTATACCCAATCCACTGATGCATAGTTTAAAAAGACAGGTGTTTGTAAGCACTCATTTTCTGTGCAGTCCTGGCTTTAGTGGCTTCAGTTCTGAGATAAGACTTAATGAAGCTTAGTGTAATGAAAGCACTAAACTGGCTAATCAGCAATGACAGAGGAACAATCATATAGGGGAACATGGCCTTTTCCAACAGCGTACCTGAACAATTGTCACTTATGTAAAAAGGGCCCTTGCAACTGGTGTAACAGCAAAATTTTACAGATGAATCCTTGAGCAGAAGACAATGAGGGACTAAAAGCCTGTGGTCCTGTCAACACTTGTTTCTGTGGATTCCACCTGATACACTTCGTTAATATACACAGGAGTGTCTGTCTTGTTCCACCTTGCAGAACAAAGCAGCCTCGGTAGAATTAGAGGGTACAGTGCTTTACCTTCAGGATTTAAGTATTGCCCTGTACCGTGCCAGCAAAGCCCAGAGGTCCTCTAGATTGTTAAGCTCCTGTAGTTGTCCTTGCTAATATCAAATCCAAAAGTAAGAACAAATGCTGAATAGTAAAAGTATGCTGGAGAATCAGCAAGCCAAACTGTGACTAATGTTTCTGCACTATAAATTTCTCAGGTTGTGTGAAACTCTTCCTCCAGACTGTCACTGTTCCACTGTACTGACAGCAAGTATCTCTGAAGCCTTTCTGTTACTTGAGGAACTTTGTATTTAAGCAGACTACAATTCTTTCCTCAGACGAACAAAGCAAGTAAACAAAACCTATTTCTCCAGTAAAGTTTTGAAAAACTTGAGTAACAAAAAGGTTAAGGCCTTTGCTAAAAACACTAGAGAAGATAATCTATGATCATATCATCCTTACCATAAAGAGATCAAATTCCTCCTCACGTCGAGCAATCATCTGATTCAGAGTCTCATCATCAGGAACTTCATCTTCCTCCTAGTTAGAAAGATGGATAAACTTATTAGAAAGTACTCACATGCAACTTGAAGTAACAGCCTCCATCAGCTCACCCTTTCACTGACCCTCTTCCGCTGACAACATGTGTGAAACACTTAAACTGAAACTAAAACTCTTGAAGTGTTCAGCTATTCAGAAGTAACAAAATAACATAGTGACAAATGAGACTTATTACCACCTGCAAAATTTGAGAATGAGGAAATGAGCAAATACACAACCAAAAAATTCTGGGTTGTGGTTTTCCTGGGTCAGAAGCACAGTTAGTGCTTTTGTTAAAATGGATGTATTTCCGTTCTGCTATTCTACAATACTCCCACAGGAATACCATTCTACATTTTGAGGTCTTTCCCATCAAAGGAGAATGAAAAATTCCTGATTAAATGAGAAAAATGAAACATGTCTTTATACTGGAAAATAACCCTGCTGGATCACTTTCTCTTGACCATTTTCTGCTTACAAATTGAGATGTGAACATTTATTTTACTCCAGAAAAAATGGATTATTTCATAAAAACAGAAACAGACACTAGGAAAACAATTTAGAACTGTAGTAGCAGAAAATGTTAAAGCTGAAACAGTTATGATACCCATTTTAAAACAGAGCCCATGATGTTCAGTTTTCCTCCCTGAATTATTCTGAAACCACAGACAACAGGTCACTCAAAAAATAAAACTACAGAGTGATTCCTACAAAGGGTTTTCTGAACCTGTATTACAGTCTGCTATAGATCTATAATTCTTCACAAAAACTCATGTTTTGAACCCAGTTTAATGGGAGTATAGAATACTGCCTGTAGCATCCAAAAGGTGAAAACCCTTCAGCTTTTTTTTCCGAAATAAAAGAGAGAAGTAATTTATGTATCTACACATCTTCCCTCCAGTGGTCAGGATTTCTACACCTCAGAAAAAATCCAAACCAGTTCTCGTTAATGCAATTCTCAAGGAACACCTTTGTACCTTAATGAACATATAATTTAAATTTTAACATAAACAAGGCAACTGGGAAAATGCTTAAGAGAGCTAGATCTTCTCACTTCTAGTGACTGCTCCTTCAGTGTTCATGAAAAGGAAGTCACATAGTTACACACACAGAGGAAAGGAGATTATTTTATAAATGTGAGCATCATGAAAGTTCCACATACTTCCTTATTATCTCATAGTAACTTTTGACCTGGAAAAAATAAGGGATCCCACAGCAGAGGCTGTAAAAACAGTGTCTGCATTACATGCAGTTAGGCTGAATAAACCAGCTGTCAAACAGGTAGGCTTGGCAAAAGAAAAAATTATAAACAAACTCCAGTGCCTACAAAAAATTACTCTATGAACAAGTTACTTCTAATCACTTGTCATACACTGCTATTATTCTAATGAGTCTTTCTGAATACACAGAAATTACCTCTCTGCTTTACCTAGTACTGCTAAAAGGAAAAACAGATCAAAAAGTAGGAAGAAGAAAGAAAAATAAGGGGAGCCCTGATGTTGAACTTTAAAAAAAATACTAAAAAAGTATGAATAGAACATAATACTCTACATACAAGTGTGAAAAGTTTAAAGCATGCTCAGCATGGGAACATTTAACTAGATGATTAGTAAACCATATCTTTGTTAGATGTGCTAGTACTCATTTGCAAGTCAAAGTTGTTTCAACGTTGTTGATATTTTAACTTTTAGATGAGAGATTTACTTTTTTCCCGTCAGTCTCCCATTTGATACTCAGTGCTGCTGTAATGAAGAAACAATGGCTAACCAGTGCAGGATAGCATAATTCCTCTTAGTCCCTCAAAAGTTTGAATGTTTGGGCAGAGTTTTGAGTAGTCTATGTTCACAAAGAAGTGTTACTTGAAAGCTTCAGCTCGGAGTCAGACTGTGGCATCAATGCTTTGAAGACTCATGCTGGGCTATGGCAAACAAACCTTTTTTAAAACTCCTTGCTTCAGGATGGCAGACCAAGTGCATTGGAGCAATACACAAGAAACAAATTATTCTGAAGGCATATATGAAATAAGGCATGTCACACAGGCCTGAGCTACAGCCCAGACTTCTGAAACACTGTCAGATAAATGCTCTGGAAACAAATTTACATGGTATTTTAAAAATTTTTTGGCTTTTTGTTTTTTTGGTCTTTTAAAATTTGTATCTAATTTTTAAAAAAATTCACTGCGTTACTGAAAATGTCTTCTGGTTTCAAGTTAATCTATCTGCTCATACAGACAGTGTGGCCTGCATTAGAACTACAGGTTTACTTACCAAAAATGATACACATGTATCACCCCTTTTGTGCATTAAAACGATAAATGAAAGACAGTGACTGAGAAAAATGTTTGTTGCTCTAATTTCTATGAAAAATACTAAAACAATACAAAATTTCATCTTAATCATGCTTTTCTAAATGCACAATACAGAGTTTACACAGAAGGATTAATCATGAAAGACATAAACTACTCAATCTTTCAAACTTTACTCAATATAGTGAAGGATGCCAGTGAAACATAGGCTATAGAATCTTCTATCAGTGTGCACCTTATTCAGGCATACAAGGCACACTCAGAGACAAGATCAGTCTCAAAAGCTCTGTCTTTAACCAGTCATTTTCAAGGTGGGAAAAAGTCAGTGCTAAACAAGAATTTATGTGTGTGTGTTATCTGTGTAACTGACACATTTATTTAATCCCTCCCTAATACCGCTTTCAACCGAACACTGAATTTTGTTCAAATTAAGCCAACAGTCTGCAATGACAGTCAAAAGATTGGGTTCATCATTTCACACTCACAGTTCCATAGAAGAACACAATGAAAAGATAGGGACATACACTCAGTGACTCTATAAACTCACTTCCCATTATTATAAGAAAAGACTTGACAGCTCTTTTGAAACAGGTAAAGGTTTCTTAAAGAGGAAGTGGTGATGAGAATAGCACCAGATGGATATAGCACCAGAAAGAAACGGTTAGTTTCTGGCTTGTCCTAAGCCCAAGACATACCAAAGCAGACCACAACTCTTAACCAGCCTCCAAAAGAAACACAATAAGCAGGGTCTTTCAAGACTGAAGCTAGGTAGCAGTAGCTGCTCAGCATGTCTGAAAATCAAATTGCCTAGTTTAACATACATATTGGATTTAGGAACTGGTTTAAAATCTGTTCTGCAAAAAGTCTTTGTCTGAATGCAACTATTTGCCAAAATTAAAAAGAGTAGAATGGCTTTTAAGTCACAGTGCCTAATTCTACACTAAGATTTAATCACAACCATTACATCACGACTATTAGGTTACAACCTATTACTGTGACCATAAAAAAAGAAAAATTAAGTAATTTCTCTGACTGGATTGTTAGAATTATAATGACATTTCCAATTTCAGGGGTTATGACAATCTTTGTAAATGATGGGAAAAAAAATGAGTCTGTATTTCCTGAAACTCTTAGTAGTTATTTGTAACTACCTTACCTCATTTTCTTCTTCATGCTCCAATATAGCTTGTAGGAACGCTCTCCTTTCATGGCTTGAAGATTTCTGATCAAACATTCCTGCCTGAATAACTTTTTGATCCACATTCAGCTTATACTTTGCAGCAGCAAGTATCTTCTCTTCCACACTGTTCACAGTGCACAGTCGCAGGACTCTAACTTCATTCTGCTGACCAATTCGGTGAGCTCTATCCTGGGCCTGCAAGTCCTGTTAGGCAAAGAACACAGAGGGTAATATAACAGAGACAGTAAACACAGAAAGATTAGAACTCTTTGTAGTCTTGCTTCCCTTACTGTTACATGTGGCCATTGAGTATGATGTGATTCGCACATATCTGCACAACAGATCAAAACACACATACAGTTATGTACTTTCAGAGATATCAAACTCATTTTCTTAAAAATAAGAAAAAAAAAGGTGGCAAAGACATAATTCAGTTACCTCTTCTGGCTTTTTAAAATAAGCCGAAGTGATGTGATACTCTCTTTTCCTGGTGATCTGTACTTAATACTAACTACCTATAGAGTAAGTTCAGTGGCTCAGGCCAAGACTATTGCATTCACATGGTCACCCCATTTCATGAGACAGGAAGCATTTGGTATAGCCTTTAGTAAAGTATTGCAGACTACCTACCTACCAACTAGGGAGATGGTTATTATATCCTAAAGGTTAATGAATGAGTACAGTTATACAGATGAAGCAGGTTTGTAACACTCCTAGTGCTGAGGATACCCTGAGACTCAGATAAAATACATATGCAGGCACAGAATTAGCTCACTGATTCAAACCAAAACACTTCCTGATTGTGGCAGTTTGCCTTACTGATTTCTCTCGCTAATTTCTCTTTCAAAGCAGAATTTTTTCTCTTACCTGAATCTTTCCTTTCATCCAAGGCTATATCATCTATTTAAAGAAGCAACTCAAAAAAAGCATCATGGATTCTTTGCACATTTCATGAAGATAAGAAAATAAAAATAACCTGATGAGGATTCCAGTCACTATCAAAGATTATAACAGTGTCAGCAGCCTGGAGATTTAAGCCTAGCCCTCCAGCCCTTGTACTCAGCAAGAAGATAAAGTATTGTGATCCAGGTTCATTGAACTTCTTCAACAGAGCAGCTCGATCCTCTGATTTTGTTGTGCCTGAAAAAAGAATTTAAAATACTGTATAATAAAGATGCAAACTGAAATAATGTAAATACAATGTCAGTTGCTAAAAGCACATGTGAAAGGGTTATTTTAGTGTACTGCTTTTTGACACCTCTGTCGCATTTTTCATAACACCGGCCATGAATGTTTAGGTCAACTGCCTATCACACCCAAGAGATGGGCTTCTAAATGTCCCTTAAAAGGTATTTGTTTTGACATTTCTGAAATAGATCTTAAAATGCTGGCTAACATTGTTATACCTTTTTATAACTCACATAAATTTCAATTGAAGCTACTATATACAAACAGAAGAGAACTCTAGTTTTGATTAATGCCTTCTGGCTACAACAGCACTAAGTATTTTTAAAAGCTACTTATATAGAGATCTATCAAAATGTCACTATTTGCCTTCAGAGACATAGTTAATACCAAAAGACTGGAAATTCTTAAGATGTCCCATCTTGAGGGTGATAAATGTACAGAAGATGAAATTACAAATTTTTTTTTTTACTATGGTGGGTTGTTCCCCAGCTGGCTTCCAGATATACACCCCTCTGCCTCCCCAAACTCAGCAGTATATGGGCACGAAATAAGACAGAAAAGTGCCTGTGCTGAGATAAAGCAGCTTAATAAAAGTGAAGGGTGCATATGTAAGGACAAGAAGAGGAATTTATTTACTACTTCCCATCAGCAACCAGATGTCCAGCCACTTCCTGGGAAGCAGGGCCTTAGCATCTGTAATGACTACTTGGGAAGAGAAATGCCATAACAAGCAATGTCCCTGCATCCTCTTCTTTTCCCTAAAGTTCTACTGCTGTTTACATCCCTTTGGTCAATTTGGGCCAGCTGTCTCATCTGGGTCCCAGTTCAATGCAGCCTAATGCCCTTGTGGGTCAGGGGTGGTTTGGGGAGAAAGCCTTGACACTGCAAGTGCTGCTCAGCAATAACCAAACACTGGGGTGATATCACTGGTGTGTCACCAACCCTGCTGAAGCACAAATGCAAAGCACAGCACTATTTGAGCCACTAGGAGGAAAATTAACTCCATCCCACCTGTAACCACCACAATTACAGAGCCAAACTGCTGGCCCACTGCTGACCCAGTGAACCCCATAATATGCACATGAATTGGGTAGGAAACGCTCCATGTGAGAAGACAGCCAGACAGAACCTGGATAGATTGCATTCCCAGAATCTGTCATCATGAAGCTGGAAAAGAAGAAAAATTGTTTATCTAATTTAATGGACTACCTGAAAAAGACAATGAAGTGTATTTACCATACTCTTCCATAAACATAAACATTCTGGCATGAAAAAGAATTAATTTAAAAATATATCTTGTGAAGTAATCTAAAATATTTAAAATGTAATGTAATTTATCTTTCTTGAAGAGAAGTATTAAAACACATGCAGGCCAGAGGTCTGAAGAGGGCTTTGTTAGCGTGCTAATATGTTCTTTGGATGGTTTTGGCATTCTACAGCACAGTGAGAGCTCATTTGTGTGTCCATTTCATTATCCCATTTTGCATTCAAGGATAATATTGGTTCAACTTCATGATCATTAATATTTGCAAAGGATGAGAATATTTCTTGGTATTACTTTTTCTTCTAAAAAAAGGATGAAGCTAAGAGTCAATTTAAAACGCTGTTAAAAAAATATTCAGAAGATCCTTCAAATCTCACTTGTACCATTCTCCATATCTATCTTAAATCATTGTTTCTCTATCAAAAGGGTATTCCGATAAATGACGCTGCTTCTATGTAATACTATACTGTATGAGATAAAACATTAAGTAAAAATGATCACTATTTCAGAAGTTCAATATGAGGCAGAGATTATCAATATGGAAGAAGACCAAAATGGAAACTTCTTTCAAACAGGTTTAAGACTCAGGTGGGATATGATATTTTTAGTCTTCATTTCAAAGAATTTCAGGAATCAATTAGAGAATCAAATAGATTGGAAAATACCTCTGAGATCACCGAGTCCTTGTCAGCTCGACCACGGCACTGAGTGCCACATCCAGTCTTTCCTTAAACACCTCAAGGGATGGTGACTCACCCATGTCCCTGGGCAGCCTATTCCAATGTCCAATCACTCCTTCTGTAAAGAAATGCCTCCTAATGTTCAACCTAAACCTCCCCTAGCACAGCTTAGGACTGTGTCCTCTCATCCTATTGCTGGTTGCTGGGAGAAGAGACCAATGTCCACCTGGCTACAGCCTCCTTTCATAGAGCTATGGAGAGTGATAAGGTCCCCCCGAGCCTCCTTTTCTCCAGGCTAAACACCCCGAGCTCCCTCAGTGGCTCCTCATAGGACTTGTGCTCCAGACCCTTCACCAGCTCTGTCGCCCTTCTCTGGACACGCTCCAGCAGCTCCATGGCCTTCTTGGAGTGAGGGGCCCAGAACTGAACACAGGACTGGAGGAATGGCCTCTCCAGTAGGTACTCACTTCAGTACAGGGGACAATCCCTGCCCTGGCCCTGCTGGCCACACCATGGCTGATCCAGGCCAGGATGCCATTGGCCTTCTTGGCCACCTGGGCACAGCCTGGCTCATGTTCAGCTGCTGTCACAGCACCCCCAGGGCCTTTTCCCCTGGGCAGCTTTCCTGCCACTCTGCCCCAGCCTGTGGCACTGCCCGGGGCTGTTGTGAGCCCAGGGCAGGACCAGCCCTGGGCCTTGTTGAACCTCACCCCCTTGGCCTTGGCCCATGGCCCAGCCTGTGCAGAGCCCTCTGCAGAGCCTTCCTGCCCTGCAGCAGATCAACAATCACACCCAAATCAGTGTCATCTGTGAATCCACTGAGGCAACTTTCAATCCCCTCATCTAGATCACCCATAAAGGTATTGAACACACAACCGAGATATTGAAAAGAATAAAGATACTGAACAATACTCTACAATGTTTCTAAACCATCTTTTCATTCAAAGTAATGAAACATATCTACATATGAAGGAAACAAGGCTTTTGATCTTCCTGTAAAATTCAGGCATTACCCTGAAATTCAGCTGTCCTGAGAAGAATAGCAGTTGAATTTTAAACAGACAAAAATGAATTGATTCCATTGGAATGTGAGCCTAAAACTGGCATTATCATCTCTTATCACGAAAATACTGTCAGGCAAGTTAGATAGTCATGACTGATTGGGACCCTGGATTTTAAACCCTTTATTGAAAAAGAAATGAGACTCTAAGCATCTCACTTTAGACATAATCTGCATTCCTGGAATGGACCCTGAATGTTCATCAAAAGAATCCATCAACCAAATGGTCTGCAGGTTAAACAGATAAAAGAAAACACTGAAAGAGACAATTACTTCAAGAGAAGGAAAAGTATGTCTTTCTCAGTACCATGTCTGGAAGAATATGGGAAATTCTAGTAAACTGCCACTGGGGTCACTGGGGTCTACTGTCATAATTTCATGGTGAACACACTTGCTGGATTATAAAATAGAATTTTGAACCTGTCTTCACTTTTGTATAGTGACATCACAGCACTGTTACAAAAACACTAGGAGGAGAACTCAGGGCTCCCATGCCCAAACTAATGAAGGATGCTACCTACTGTCTTAGTATTTATATGGTTTTTTCCATTGAGCTTACCATCAAGACGCAGGTAAAGGAAATTTCGAAATGCGAAGTAGTCTTCCATAATGGTCATGAGTGACGTCATTTGACAGAAAAGGAGCACACGATGGTTAGTAGCTCGTAACTTTGGTAGAATACGATCGAGTAGCTCAAACTTCCCTGAGGCCCGATAAAGTTCGGCTCTGTTGGTGAAAAGCAGCACAGTAAATGCCAGAATGAGCCCACATTTAAAAGTCTGTAGCCATTATCATGTCACAGTATAACAAAAAGGCTAATTTATTCAATCTAAACAAGACTGATGGCACTTCTCTGTCTTTAAAATTGCATATGCTGATTAAAATAAACACATGCGAAGTCCTCTTTTCCTGGTTTTTCTTCAATTACAAAAACTGTGCAGACTTTCAATCACACAGAATACCTTTCTTTATGAAACTCAATTATTTTAAATTATTTATTCAAACAAATGTTATTTCTGAGCTAGATAAGCATTGTATAAGCTAAGACATTCACCTGCTAGTTTGGTTATCAACTGACATTAAAAACAACTTTCAATTGCAACTGCAGTTTCAAGCTGTATTCAACAGGCATATGTTGAAAACAACCCCCTTTCCGCTCAACTATTACGCACATGGGAGTGAAATATTGCAAACTGAACTAATATATGGAGATAATGGCAGGAGTCTGACATAGGATATGCTCTTTAGCCATACAACCTTAGATGTCTTGAACAGTGTTTAGCTGCTTTGATTAGCTACTCTTTTGTCTTCTATGCAAAGAATTGCAAAACTGAATCTTAGCACAGAAATTCAACCCATAACCCAGAAAATGAATAAAAGTAAACAGAATGTCTAAATCAGCATCACAGTGATAGACTTTACAGAAATAACCTTCACGCAACTCTCCTCTAACCTTGAGTCTGTACTATCAAAATACAATTTATCATTAGCAATGGTACAAAATCCAGAAGATACACGACCTTCTGATATGCATACCTCTGTAATCAGCCAAAGACTAAACTGTTTGGGAGACAAGTATTCCGAAGTATTCTGGTATACCAGCTAAGGAGACAAACAGTCTGGTATACCAGATAAGAAAAAAAAATTGTCATAACACCTAAACAGGAACAAAGAGAGTTGGCTAACACACATGTTTTGTTTAGAAAGCATCCATTAACCTGGCAGTTTCATAAAGTGCCAAGAAAAAAAGGCAAATCTTTTTCATTTCAGATAATGGAAGAAATGCCACTTTAATTTGGAATGAAGATAGTAAAGAAAAAAAAGTAGAAGACAAAAGAAAGAGAAGAAAATCCTAACAAGTATCTCTGAAGAGCCATCCAATGAATTTCAGATGGTATATTATTTCAAAATAAGGGGAAAGGAAGACATGAGTTTTTTATGCCTGTCATCCTGAAATAGATGGACAGTCATTAAAAGATCTTATAACACTTTTAGTACAGTTAGGTTTTGCTTTACATATGTGCCCTGTGCTTATTCTGCCTTGTATAAACTACTTGAGTTTGCTAACATGTAGCTTCCAGAAAAAGAATGTGGTCATTAATTCCAATGGAACACTATGGATAGGAGGAAAAACAGAAGAGTTACCCGTTAATGACACCATTTGAGTAGCCCAGATGTTCAGCGAATGACTCCTGCAAAGTTACAAGCAATAAACATATTACAAACTACACAGTAACCAAAAATTATGAACTTTTATAGAAATCAAGTTAAATATATGAGGGTTGGGGTTTGAGTTCAATGATGTTCATACTGTTGGAAACCACCTTGTAGCAATGGTGCTCTGCTTAATGTTTTCCTGTACTATTATTTGAAAATCATCATTTGCAGCAAAGATTTCTGCAGCATACCTTTTACCAGATTACAAATACAGCAGAACCCTAATTAATTTATATCAACTAGTAGAAGATCCGTCTGCAAATTACTCAATTACTCACCATGCAAGAAAACTAAGAGTAAAAACTAATATATTACATTATAATAATACACTACAGTAGGTACTTAATTATATTTTCATAAAGGTAGCTACATTCCAGATACCTGTGACGCTTTCTATCTTTCCAGATATATTATATTTATGTATTTAGGTCCCATTGAGAGATCCTATATAGATAGTACATTTTTTGCTGAAAAAACAAGGTGGATGGAATAGAGCAATTTTAGTTGACACTGCAGAAGATTAGCAGTCTGCCAGTTACAAAGATTCTACACATGACATTTTGAACTAGTGTCTATACATCAAAAATTTGGTGTATGAGGATACCAAGTTGCTCTGGGTTGTCTTAAATTAACCCTTCACTTTTTAAAGACTCTGTTCCATAAAATTAAATACTTTAGTAAAACTAGACTTTGGATTATTAGTAACAAGGTGGCACTTCTTGACTATAATAAATGTTTTTCTCAAATCCAGTACTGTCCTTTCCAGTATAAATTATGTGGATGGAGGTGTCCCCTCTCACATACACAAGCTTTTAGCAGCAGTTTTCTATTATGTTAGCCATCTGAATAAAAACAATTCTCAGAATCAAACCTAACAGTCTTACCTCAATGTGTTGAAACATATATGGGTGATTGCATATCTTTCTCAATTGCATGATAGTGTTCATAAGAGTTTTTGCGCCACCTTTTCCCTATGGGTACAAACAATGCAAACCAAATGATTAATTTCTTATCTTATGAATATAACCTTTTAAAATATTTTTATCCCAAAACCTGAACATTTCCATAAAAACGAACATGGGAAATCAAAAAACCAACAAAACTCCCCAATAATAGAACCCATCAAGGCCAAACCAAAACAAAAAAAAATCCAGAAACTATTGTACAGTTGTCTTGCTGTATAAATTCATCTGTCATATGGATGCTCTGTAATGAAAAAGGAAGACCTATAAGTAATTCATGAAGTACACTACATTTGTACCTGCAGTACTCGTGGTGGGAAGGAGAGCATCTACTGTCCCGCTTATTTACACTGTTTATTATGAAACCATGCAAACTCCATAGTGTCTGAACCCTCTAACAGGAAATAACTCTACATGAATTCTTTTCAATTCCACAGTAACTTCTCCAATCCGTTAACTCAATAAATGGGTTTCTCACTCCAGGCCAAGTAAAACGCGGGCCACAGGTACTAAAATGTTAAAGATCACCAAATTCATGAGCCATCCTATTATCCAAGGAAGTATATTCTCAAAACATGCACTACAGTTAATCTTGTAGAACCAGGACACAGTCAGTTGTGCTAGACCAAACCGTATGGTTAAAAACCAACTGCAGCTGGCCAATGTAAGTTTGAGAACACAGCATCACACTAACATTGCCAAAAACTTGTTGCTTTCAAATGCCATTTTCTTTTGTTGCCATTTTATAAAAACATAACCAGTGGCATCAATATTCCAAGCCTACTATATGACTAATTCAGATTTACTTTAAAAATCTCAGCCAGAACTATTTACCAATTTCAAGCTGTAAAACTAGGAGAAAATATACTACCCAATCACAATACATACTAGCAATATTCTAGTCTTTTCTGGAAAGTACCTTGAAATCATAACTTTCTTCTAGAGCAGAGATTATCCATTTGAACTGGGCACATTCAAAACTTGGTTTTGTTCTTTCCAAGGTTGTCCCAAATTTGCTCCAAAATGCAGTTATTTATTTTAAAAATAATTTCCTACAGCATTTCACCTTAGCAAATTGTCATTAATCTCAGCTGAGTCCAGGCCAGAGCTGCAGAAAGACAGGATTTTTTCCTAACACAATTGTTGTTCGATCATTGAAGCCAGGTGGCCTCAACAACCACCTCCCTCTGCTGACAACAGATAGCATGACAAGAGAGCTTGATTTAAATTTAAAGAAAAAAATTATTAAAGAGAGGGTGGCAAGAAAGGAAAAATCTTAGTCCTTTGGGTAGAGAGGAAGCCAAGGCAAGCATTCAGAAGACAGCAAAGGCAATTTGAACTGGTTAAGCACAAAGCCAGGAAGAGAAATAGGTAGGAAAAAATACACAGAAGCTTCTGAGCAGGTGAAAGAAAGAGACCAGAAGAGGAAGGGTAGAAGACTGTGATACAAAATGAAATTTTTAGGACAAATATAAAGACATCAAAATGCACACCTGCATTGAAAATACAATTGAGGAACACAAATTAATGTCTAAAAAGTATTCAAACTGTGCAGATAAGTTGCAATATCCAGTAGAAAACTTTTGGCTGGAGTTTAATTAAGCACCAGTGAAGGAAACAATCTGACTGCAAAAAACTAGGAAGGTAAAATAAGATACTGAATAGGAAAGTCACCCACTGTACCAATGCAACCTGAAAAAGGATTATGGAAAGACTGTACATGATTGCACTGCATCAGCAATATACACACAAGAGGGTGGAAACGGAAACTGTTACATTCTAGATATTCTGCAGTGTCTGTTGAAAGTATTTCACATTTACTATAGTATTACAGATTTCTTTTAATACAATAAGTTGATGAATGGCAACATCTTTACTCTATATTGACTGGATTATGTCCCATGATGGTCTAACCAACATTTACTAACACAGAGTCTAAATCTGACTGTATGACTTTGAATCTTACTGTTCTCTTAATAAATTTTGTCACTGAGAGATGTTGTAAGGATGAATGCAAACATACAGTCCTAGCTGACTGAAACAAGGCTTAACTAATAGCTCTGAAAGACAAGACAAATGGCTTCCTGTAGCCATTGCTGCCACAATTGCAATTATTCAGATATATTATTGAATTAAACTTAGCCAAGGAAAATGCTGTTTTTTCTCAAATATTGCCTGTTTGCAGAAAGGCACTTCAACTACACTGAATACAGGCAGTATCTTCTCCTTGTGAACAGGTGCAGTCTTGTAACTGAAAGGCATGCCTGAGATTTCTCTTCCCATGAGAGATACCTGCAGTAAGAGTCTACACATTAATTTTATAAAACAGAAATCATATTGTTAACATGTTTAATCATAATACATTATTTCCTTCATATTTTAATATTTCTTTTGTACCTTCTTGTCTTTTTCAGAACCATCTGTGAGCAGGATTCCTTTGGCTTGCATGTGACGGTACAGGATCTTTTGAAGAGCTGACATATCACACTTGATCACATATTCCACCTAGCGTAAAAAAAAAAAACAAACCCAAAACCATAAACATGCTGACACAACAATGTTAGTAGGATCTAACTGCAGATTCTTGTCATTCTAAAACAAAAAAAAGAAACAACTCTACTAATCTTTTATCTGTACTGTAACACCACATAAAATTTCACTGACCAGCAATCCAACTGCACGTACAGCAATGAACATCTCAAAAGTTTATCTGTGAGCCACAGCTACAATTAGACAGCTAGATCCTAAGAATGTAACTACAGGATTACCAAACATACTTTGTTTCTCACTCTGTAATTTCTAAAATCTAAAATATAATTAAAAATTGATTTAATGTTTAACATGCAACTAAAGAAGTATTTTATGTTTAATAACCAGTGGAATTTATTGTGCCTGTTAAGCATTATAAAAATATCATCACTGCATATCTAGAAATTAAGAATCCCTCACAGAGTCTAACTGGAATAATGTTCACCTAGGTTGTCATAGAAATACGCCATTTTCTTAACATCTACTAAAACACAGGGAATTAATAAAGTACTGTGTGACCCCTACCTTCAGCCTGACTTCTTGTTCAGCTTTGTAAACCTATATTTAGTTTTTAACTGCATACTAGATTTAAAAACAGTAACATGAAGACTTCATACAACAATTTAAAGCAATTTTTCGTTTTGCCCCATGTCCAGATTATAGTCACTATGGTTTTAGTAAGTTACATCAAATAAAAACAGTAACATAACAAAGCCACACTAGTGGCTAGAAATCTTTCAAGCTCTGTATAAAAGACAAAGCATAAGCTTCCTGATGTTTAATAACTAGACAGTAAGAAAATTATCAGATTATTTTCTTCTCAGAAAGACAAGAGTATGAACTCCTTGAAAGAGAAGTGACTTTCTTTAATGGCTTCTCTACCAAGCTTAGCAAGATCAAATGAACTTTAGTAACAGGTTTCAGTCCCCAAGTTCAATCCTCATGGCTGGATGAACTCCTTTTTCCAAGATAATGGAAATAAAAAGAAACATGGTCTTCCGAGCACAAGTGTGCATGCAACTTGAAAATTTTCCCCTTCCAATGCCTATTAATGCATTTAACAAATACAGTGGCTTGATTTTAGTATTGCTTTCAAGCAAGCATGTTTTATTCTAAAATAAATGCTTCTGAGGATACTGAGAACTTGACATTTGACAGAACAAAAATTCTCAACAGTAACACTGTTCTTGTCATTACAAAGGTGAAAAAGAATTTTAAAATGCCCTTGTATTTTCTCTAAGCATATCTACAGAGTTCTTCATTCATTTATCCAGTCATAATACACCTTAAAATATTTCAGTTTGGTATGGTTTTAATCCAGTTTACCTTAAAACCAAATTTTCCTTATCACACCTTCAAATTTACTTTTTTAAATTTAGTTGCTGTTGTTATTCTGGGAAGAGGGATGTAGAATTGCAGAGGAGGACAAGGCAGGATAAGATGAGTTAGCCAGAAATAAAAACAATTACCTTTGAAATCAGAAAGTAATTTTATGTTCTGAATTAAAAAGCCATTAGTTAAAAAAAAATGTGCAATTTCAACAAGACACTTCATACTGTTGGAATGATTATACAGGACCAAATTGTGCCTGCTTTATAAAGTCCAGTCATCCTTCAGGAATTTCAGCAAACTAGCTTCTACCCACTGCAAGAAGGATGGTGCAGGACAGAATTCTATCCTCAGTGTATGGCTCACTCGCAAATTGAAACCGGACTCCATGGACAGAAGTAGCATGTCTTACAGCAGTGACAACAAACACATTTAAAGTTGGTGAGGAATCCTGAGAACGCAGGAACTTCAGGTACTCAGGTTTCCTCAGTAGCCAGCTTTCTTTGAAGAGGTATAAACAAAAAAACACTAAAGAAGTCCTCTTCTGCAAAAGAAATCTGAAAAAGGAACGTCACTTAATGCTTAGAAAGAGTATTAAACCCATTCCAAAACTCCTCTCATTGCAAACCTTTTCTGGCAGTTGAGACTCAACTTCTTTCTTCAATCTTCTCAGCAAAAAGGGCCGAAGCACTTTATGGAGACGACGGATGATCAGAATTGTTTCTTCCTCATTTAAGTCCACCTAGAGAAGTTGAAAGAAGTCACTACAAGGCAGCTCAAATATATTAGGTAATGTCCTCTCTCACATGAAAAGAATGTGCAATACTTATTTGCATCTTACAACCAAACTGACTCCACATAAAAAAATACACTAACATTAAAATTTTGGTATGATAAGAAAGGTGTTTTTTAGTTATATAAATCCCCAAGTACCAGAGTGAGTTCAAAAATTAATCCTTCTCTTTAAGCTCTTTTCTGCTTTCATCAAAGTGGTTTGTTTCTGATCTTTAAAAAAAAAACTGCCACAGTACCCTTTCTCCAGTCATGGCAAATGGAGCATTGAACCACTGTTCAAAGGTGCTGCAGCTCTTGAAAATGGTTGGAAGAAGGAAATTGAGCAGAGCCCAAAGTTCAGGCAATTTGTTCTGCAAAGGAGTTCCAGTCAGCAGGATCCGTCGAGGGGCCACATAGTGAGTATTCAAGACTTGTGTCAGCTTGCAGTGATGGTTCTTCATTCGATGGCCCTCATCTACTATCATGTACTTCCACCGAATCTGAGAGAAAAAGAAGAAAAGTTGGCAAAGTTAGAACAGGTCAGACTTTGCCAAGTTCCTCCCAACAATTATAGAACAAAAATACTCAAAGCCTGGGACATCAGTCAGTCTCAACCTTGAGAAAAAGCAACTCAAGCATTATGCTACTATCAGTGTCCTTGCTAGTAATAAACATAGAGACAAACACTAGTTATGCTCAATCTGATTGAGCAGATTCCTTCCATTACTGGGAAAGAGATTAGAATAACTGGTTCTTCAAGGCCAGAATATGGTTCACAGTGCAAGAAAGAAACCACATAAACTCCAAATAAATGTCTGTAACAAGAACCTTGAAAGGTTAAGCAGATAAAGTAAGCATGCTCATAAACAACGGCAACCCTGAACTTTATTTTGTTTCAGTTAATCCTATATTTTTACTTGAGAACAAAGAAGCATAAGTAAAATCATCTCAGGTACTGCATTTTCAACCAAAGTTTCTATTTCTTAATATGAAAACTTAAATACAGTTATAGCAGATGTTGAAAGCTGTTGTTTACGCTCTCTGTTACCATCTGTAGTACAACATGAGCAGTCAGCACAAGCGCCACACTGACCATATGCTTAGGAAGGCCTCAGTTTGTACTTTTACAGGTGCTACCTAATTCCCTTTCCGAGGACAGGATGGGTGGCATAGTACTGTCCTTCCTGTCTTCCAGCAAGAGTGGGAAAAGATAGAGGCAAAGGAGCATTCTGCAGTCTCAAGCTGTTTTCAAGCATTCAGAATGATGCCAAGAAAATGCACTGCCTCTGTATTACAGAGGACAAACAAGTAGTATGTAGTAAATAAGCAGTATTTAACACATGGAAATGAAGTTAAAATGAACAACAGAACTACAGGAGAACCATACGGTTTCTCTGTATAGCAAAACAGCTCCTTAGTCTGCTTTGTGTGCACATGAAATGGTCTTATGGTACAGTAGTTTTTATTTTAATTCATGACATTTGGTGCCTACCTGTAGACAGTGAGCCCCTAAGAACTGCAACATGTAGACTCTTTAGTCTGGATACCAAATTCATGGTATAGGTAACTATTTAGTCATGTGGGGAAAAGTGACCACCTATCTGGAAGGGCCCTAATAACAGTGAGCTTCAGGACAGAAACAACAGAAAAAAGTTAAAGTCACTGATGCAGACTAGGCTGTATATCATGCAGTGGTGAGGAAAGTCATGTGCTTCCAAGGACAGGCAGGTATACAGTACTGACAGAACTGCACAAAGGAATTAGTCCCCTGGCCACATTCAGGAAAATCCTAGTGTTTACACAACTGAGAGCTGTGACTGACAAGTTCAATCATAAACTGAGGAAAAGTAAATGAAAGGGTTAACTTTTACTGAAGGACAGAACAATCAAGAATTTGCCTATAAAACAAAAATATGTTTTGTGGTATGCACCATTTGAAGGTGTTTGGGTCTTGCTGGAGAGAGATAATAGTTAAAATTACCTTAGCAAGGATATGTTTGTCCTTTATAATGTACTCATAAGTAGTCAAAAGGACATTAAATTTTCCACTTCGAAGCTGAGGAACAAGTGAGCGACGCATTGCAGGTGTACCCTAAAAAACAGAGACATGTGAGTAATTATTCTTTACTTTGATGAGGAAAATACCTTGTTTTTACATATTAGCAGAAAATGAGCAACCACCTGAAATCCAACCATACTGTAAATAAAACCTTGATATAATTCCAGACCTTCTCAGAGTGCTTTCCCTAAACCACTGCTAGACTCTAAAGCTGCTTATGGGGGTCATGGCAATGTATAGCCAGTGGTCTGGTCTCCCTACAAATTGCTTGGCTGTATCACCACTACAGTAGCCATGCAAGAAAGTATTTAGCTATGAATAAAATATTAGGTAGTCGCCATCTGTAACTCGCACCAGAAGCCTTGCAATGTGATAATTAACAATCTTATTCTGCAATTTTTACAGCTGTTTACAGTTGTTTTATTTCTTCTACAGTCTTTTACAGTTTATTATAGTCTTCTTAATAGGATTAACTCTCACTCCTTAGTACTTGATATACATTACAAAACCTGATGAGCAAACAGTTTAAATGCTTGCAGAGACAAGAGGAAAAACCTTCTCTAGGTCTCATTCCTTCAATTCTACAGTCATATAAAAAGCAAATCAAACCTTGTAAGATATCTTCACCACAGAAGGAGCCCATTTGTCAAATTCGTATGTCCAATTGGATAAAGTCCTATCATAGAGATTACAGAGGAAAAGTAACATGTTTCATCATTTGCAGATCAAACTTTATAAACATTTCCAAGTGATTGCCAGCTTTTCAACACATTTTATGCAATCAACCCCCACAAATAACAACATATTTTTAAAATGCACTTTATACACCACAATAAAACACAAGCATCTCAGAGGAAAATAACCAGAAAAAAAAGTGTGAAACATTCTTTCACCTTGTATCTGAGGCCCTTCCGAAACGAGTAAAAGTAGTGTTTTACATGCTCCTTTATATTTGGAACATAGTAAGGATAAGAACAGTATCTCTGGACAAAACAGTAGGCTTTTAAGTTCTTCTATACGACTTCTCATCCAAAAAGGGACATTACAGATTTTTTGAATACAGCCCAATGAAACTGATAATAGGCTTCATTTGTGTTCTACTCGAGCAGAACTACTCATAGTGCCACCACGGCCACTATGCAGATCCATTCCTGCACTATTTGTGCTGTTTGATCACAACGAAAATGTTGCTTGAGTGAAGCTTGCTGCTATCATGAGACAACAGTAAAAAATAACCTTGAGGTTTTTCGGCTGCTTGATTTTTTTCCTTCTTAGTGGACCAATGGCAGCAATACTAGCAACTTAGAAAAGGCAGAGAAAAGCAGCTTTTAGTATGTATACAAGAAAGAACTTTCAGATCCTCTCATTTTTAAAAGAAACACTAGACTACTTAGAAGAAAACTAATTTTTTTACTGCCCCCACATGAAAATTTACTTTAATAACACTCCCACTACTCTTGTTTAAGTTTATAGATCTTCTCCAATGTTTCTTTTCAAACTAAATTTATAATTTGTATTCATACAATTAGGCACACCTGTGGCATTTATAGTCAATCAGTTACTACTGCAACACAGCCAAAAGACAGGACACCTCAAAAGAAATCAAGAGATGACCACAAATCAAATTTATCCTAATCCTACCACAAATTTGCACGCCCAGCACAAATTGGTGGACAAATTAGCTAATGAAATTACCAGGGAACTTTTACACACCACTCAAGTCACTTACATATAAAAATAAGCAAACAACTCAACATCCTGTAACAGTTCTACAATGCCTGACATTTTTTATTCAGATCACTAAAACACACACCTGACCTTTGGAGACAGGAAAAGGCATTAAAAGAAATGTATAAATCAAGAAGCAATTTGGAAGACTAAGGAAAAGCAGAAGGGAGCGCTGCACAATAAACAATCATAACCTCAACACCTGATGAAAGGTGCATATCGATCAAGGCTACATATATCCAGGCCTATACAGCACTTAAAAGGTCAACCTCATTAAAGTGTGCTTGCATGGTATCAGATGAGGCACCAGCTGTTTAAAGAATTAAGCAACAGATTTTTAACACCAGAGTTAAAGGCTGAAAGGTGAAGTGCATGCATGCAGTAGGAAAGAGAAAACATCCCCCTCTTTTGGCTCAAGAGTGAATTACATTAAATTCACTACAGATTGCCTGAACTAGAATCAAGTGTTTTATCAGCTTTCTGGCCTTGCCAGGGTGTGCTCCAAATAAACTGATCTGCAATGCTTAGGACAATAACGCCAGAATGAGACCCATTACTTACGACAAGGGAACAATGATGAGATAGGGGCCATTGAGTCTTTTGTGCTCCATCAGGTAAGTGATGAGAGCAATAGTCTGTATTGTCTTTCCTAGTCCCATTTCATCTGCCAAAATTCCATTCAGATTATTATTATAGAGAGAAACCATCCATTCCAGTCCCTGGAGCTGAAATGAAGAGTAAGAGTTTCAGTTATTTAAAACACACACAAATAATTAACATCAGCACTATGGTACCAATGTTCCAATGTCCCTGTCTACTCCCAAGTCAGATTTCCTTTAGTAATACTATAAGCATGGGGATATAGTATACCTGTCTATATTTACATACCCTGTCTATATTTACATCGAAATCATTATTCCTGTTTAACACAGTCTGTAAGATCAAGCCAGATTTCATGCAGGAAGGTTTTACTACTGCACACAGATTAACAGAGGCACTCATACGTAAAGCTGATAAACACCACTGCAGAAATTTGTTCCTCAATTTCAACACTGTCAAATGCTAAAACTTTCTGTGTGTATTTCATGACATTTGCCTGTGTCAATTAAAATCTTTCAAAACAAAACTTGTCAAATCTGCACAAAGCATGTAAGCCCCACACTTGCCAGCTGTATCACTGGTGTGCTAAAGCTCCTGTAGCACATGTCCATCTAGTGTCTGCTGTCCAAAACACCACAACAGACTAGGCCAAATATGCCTTCTGTATAAAATTCCAGAGCTGGAAGGAAGCCAGAGTGCTGTAGAGCTTAGTAATGTCTATATAACAGAATTTCACACTCCAAAGAATACTGCTAGAAAGCACTATTCCCTTTGTCAGACAGATCTCCACATGCGTGTGCATCACATTTCTGATGGATGTGTGAAGTTTCTGCTTCTAATATCCAGACTTCTAGTGTGTCTCATGCATGGAGAGAGCAGGAATTTAGACAGCCTGAGAAAGTTCAGAGGGAAAACTCTACAATGCATGCTTGAAGTAAAGGTCCATTGTCCCTGTGAGACAGTATCCATAATAATGTTGCCAATTCACTTGCTTTACATACATGTGGACTGATTCACATTTACTATTAAGCCATCAAGAGTTGACTGGAATCTGTAGAGCCACTGTACCTCCCACTTAAAAAGTCACTTCAGAATTGACAAGAGGAAAGCTGTCTTGCTTGCGTTGTTATTCTTTATGAGGAGATATATGGATATACACAAGTAATGCTCTGACTAGAGTTAACAAGAAGGTTGTACAATAGCAGAAGTATAGAAAACGTGTCAAGGACATTTTCCATCACACATGAATCTAGCTTATGTCAGAATACTAGTTCTTGGCTACTAAATCCAGTGTAAGTCTGTGAAGAACACATGACATTAACATGAAACATTACTGGTGACAGGCAAGTGTCATTGCTTTGTCTGTATTTCTACATTCTAACCTATTAGAGAGTTATTTTTTAACAAAGTTTCAGTTTGTCACTTGAAATACCACACTGAAATGTTAGGTGTAATTCCAAGTTTAAAGTATTTTAATGTTTCAATAACTTCTCACCTGATAATGTTTTAATGTGCCATTAATAAGAAGGGAAGACTGCTTTTCCACCCTTTCCGTGATTGCATGAGCAACAGTGTAGTAGGACTGAGACCCTCTAGCACTATATTGCATGCTATATTCATCATCCACATCTTGTTTGGCTGTCCTGGAAAACAGAAGAGGAACTCAAATGAATTCCCACAAACAAGTATTTTTTGACCATAGCTTACATATGTATGTCTAAAGAAATAGTACAAGTCTTCAGCTGTGGGGAGTATACCAAAGGGTGCAAGATTATAAGTAGTATCCAATTAAATGATTATATTCCTTCTCCTGCAGATATTCATGCCAGAGAAATACCATAAATTACTGTAATCTACACAGAGCTACACTTGCAAAATGCCACTGTAAGAAATCACAATTCCTAACAAACAGCACTTAAGGAACACTCACTCAATGATTTGCTTTGCGTCTTTCTCAGAAACCTCCTCGCTGTTCGGATCCAGGACTATCTTCTCCTCTGATTCTAATCTGCTTGATTCTTCTTCCTCATCCTAGAATACAGAAAAACAACAGAAGTGCTGGAAAGCGCAATGTGTTCCTTATTCATACCTTCAACTGACATTCACATACTGGTAGCTTTCACTGGTCAATGCTTTATGACAGACACCTGAATCACAAGGTTCAATTTACACCTATTCTGCAACAAAATTGCATTGCAGCATTACAAGATGATTAATTTTTGACATACATTAACAAGCATGAAGTCAGAATACTTTGAAATAAAAACTATTTTCCCCTTTAATGATCTTACTTTCAAAAGGCTTTTTCTGACTACTATGTTCATGGAGAGTATTTCAACACCATGTTTATTTTTATGTTTTATTCTAGATGTGTGATAAATTAATAAAGCTTTAAAAACTGCCAAGAACTACGAGTTTAGGGCTTTAGTTTCTTAATTTTTTAAAACCAGTTATTTTTACTCTTTTTAAAATAACTTGACTTTTGGCTACAGTAGCAGCAGATAGCAAACAACTTAAAATCTCACTAACTGGGATTCTAAAATCTGACAGGTATCAGGCCTTTCTATCTTAATACTGCCAGACATATAGAATTACATTAACAGATATTAGTCCTACAAAGGCACATACCATAACACCATACAGTCCAGTCAGTTTCAGTGGTTGTTTGGTCTAGTATTGTAAAGATTGCTAAACTTAGGAGATCTGAATTCTATACCTAGTGCTGCTACCAGGCTTTTGTTGATCGAACATGGTCCTTCTCTACCCCTCACTTCTGTTCTCCTTTAGAAAGTACTTATCTGAAAAATGCTATGCAAGTACCAGCATTCATCATTCATAGTACCTACCCTGCAAGGTTGGGATCTTTGTGTGTGTTAATTTTAAGATTCTTTTTATAATTTTTATAATAATAGTATTTAAGCACAAATACTGAATCAAAAAAGCCTACCCTGAAAAGTCTGAATATAAATCCCTGGCACAATCCCTAACATTTTAATATGCATAATATATAAGTAGTAACCATATTATTTCATTGCCTATAAAACCTCCAATGCATAAACCTTGAAGATGCTAATTTCATTCAATATAAAGCTACAATGCAGAGTTGTCTGGGATGTATTTTAAAACAGGAACCTGCTCAATTCTCTGATTCATTATTAGTAATAGTGAGAGCAAAGTATTTACTCTTCCAACCACAATTACTAGTTAGGCATTTATAGTGTTTATAAAGAACAACTGCTATAAACCAAGAATTACAGAATAAATTAGTTTTTCTGTTTGTATTAGTCTTATAGCACCTACACATCTGCTATCACTTCCCCTCTCTTCATTATGAAAAAGGGGAAAATGTCACCTGAAATAAGTACTTGTTTTTTACTGTATTAATTGTCACAATACTTCTTTTTACAGATACATACCTCCTCTTCATATTCAGAGCCACTTTCATCTTCACTGTCTGATCTGGGAGCAACTTCATAGCTGTACGAAAATGACAGAAAGATTGTGAATTACAGTTAACAAGAGAAGATGTTAGGTTCAATGCATCTTCTACTCTGCTTACATACAATAAATGAAAACAAGAATAGAATAGGTAAACAAGAAAAAAAGAATAACATGAAAAATATCAATGCAAATAGAAAAAGAAGTTTACTTTGTACACTAACTACTTACCCAGGGTTCATTTCCAGCCAAGCATCCAGTTGACTTGCTTTGGGTGCCTCTGGTCCAAGAAGAACTTTGCCTGTTTCAGTGTGAGTCACTTTGACTGGAAGGTCACTCATCTGACTGCTCTCATCTATGGGCTAAAAATTCAAGTGACATTTTACACCGTAAGGCAAGTGAATTTCATGCTTGTCTTTACATAATAAGAAGGACTAATAGCATTTTCAAGATTCCATTTCTGAACAGCCAGTGAACTTTTGTTGCTAGATGCCACACTTTCCCACATGACTACTAAGCAAACACTGCGTCACAGTATTTCTGTTTCTAACACATTCTATGGGATACCCACAACTGTATTCCAGTATCCCAAGTAAATTAACAAGAACAGCAAGGAAAAGAATACACTATTGGTTTTTGCAAATCAAGCTACAAGGTATGTATTCTTACAGGCATTTAATACTGTTACTTATACAAACAGACATCTGTAACAAAAAGCATACACTGACCTTATAACCTTTTCTTTATTGAGGAACAAGAATTGAACAATTTAAATTGAATATTTAAATTGTTGAAATAAAAACTGAACTTTCTAAGTAAAGGCCACTTTTAAAGATTTACTGTCCTAACTTCTTCAACTAAGTTGATTAAGCACCTGTAAGAACAAAATCTTTTAGTTACCTGTGTTGTAACAAAACTAGGATAGTATAATCACTTTTTCTGTTAATTCTTTGCCCTGTCTAATCACAGATTTTTTTACTTCAAAAACTTCTTGCCTTCTTATACTGCTTCTACCCAAGAATATTTTCCAAATAGATATATGAGAGCAAGAAAAACTAATTCCGAACAGTTCTAAATACAGACTGACAGAGTATAAAACTTAGCCTATTTCTATTAATCCTGAAGTTACAGAAATATTTTGTGGATTTTCCTTGTGCAACTATAAATATATTAAAATATTTTGCTATAACTCTAACCACATCAGCAGAAGTATCACTTGCAAGTATTAAAAAAGGCAGAAGCAAAACACTAAATACAATTCTAAAGTCTTTGTAAAAAATCAGGTGGAATAGAAAAATCGCACAAACATAAGCGGTCTTAATGAGGCAGCATATGCTCTGCTACTGAATGAAAAATACTACTTGAAGACTGACACAGAAAAATTTGCTTCTGAGAAAGAAAGAACTTTCAGATGTCTTAATCCATCATAATACTATACTCAGTCCTGTGAATGAAAGGTAATTACATGCAATGTCAACAATATTTTTATAAAGCTGAGAGGACAGACTACATGGGGTTTACAAGCTCAAATTAGAAAGTAAATTGTCTACATACAGATTGCAAGAACACAATTTCTTTTAGGCACATTACAAAGCTGAGAAGCAGACTTCACCATACTCAGTGATAGATTCAATATACATTTCATTTTAGTCTTTGATTTTTTGAGTAGTGACAGGCTAGCAAAAATGTTAATCTAAGTAATTACTATTCCTCTTTATAAACACCAGCTTTTAGAACAATTGTCATCATAATTTTTTTTTAAAGTTATAGCCATGACACACAATCCAGAACAATCACTGGAAACTTTTAAAAAAAACCAAAAACCAACAACAAGGGAAAAAAAAACACCTCGTAAAATTCATACCTCTCCATCAGGACCAAGACCAGATGACATTCCTTCTGCATTTTCTTCAGCTTTCTAAAACAAATGAAGAAGTGAAGATTACTATGGTCAGATTAAAAGTACAGAAAGAATACATGATGTAAACATTTTCAATTATGAATGTTTCAGTGCTTTCTGAAGAGCCTGGGATTCAACTTATTAAAGGTGTGAATAGATACAACAGAGATAGGCCCAGAGCAATTACCACACATAAAGCATTTACTAGTGTAAGAATGGCAGCTACTCATCTTAATGTTATAAATCTGCATGTAAGAAGTGGTTGGCCCACTGAATTTCCAGGTCCGACCTAGAGCTCAGTTGCTTATAGGCTATTCTAATGCAAATAAAATAGCAAATTATTTTCACATGATTTGCTATTAATTTCCTCTAAACTGCTTTAACCTCCATTTCAAAGGTGTCAACAGGCACCATATATTGCACACTCATGCAAGGCACTTTGATCTTGGGTATGTATCTTGGGTTTTTTGGTCTGACAACGAAGTAGGAGGAGAATTTGGGAGTTCTTTGCACTGTATTCTAATATGTGTAGACCACGGTTACTCAAATTACAAACAAAAAGAACCCTGGAGGTCTTTACTGAAGAAAGTTAGATTCTTTTCTCTTGAGACACCAACCTGAAAAATTAGTATCTTCCTAAAGGCTTATCCTCATTTACCTTACTTAAAAATGTCAGCATAGTATGAAGAAAAATGAAACATATACAGTTTGCTTCTACAGTCAAACTTTCCTGAACAATTCTGAGCAAGAAAGGACATTATAAAGCTTCTCCTTATGTCACACTGCTGAGTCTGTAGTACTACAGCAAAATATTGTTTTGGATACTAATGTAAATAGAACATACTAACAACAAGAAGAGATCTCTTAAATTGTGTTTTAGAGATAAAAAACCTCCGAGTATTAATAAAGTGTGTGATAAATATAAACCATCAACCTACTCCTTTTTTTGTTTAAGAAATATACTTGAGGAACAGCTGCACTTCTCAATATAATCATTAATACCTGCTTCAGATCACATTTCAGCCTTTTTCTTTGCCATTAAAGTCCATTATCTAAAGCGTGAACTTGAAATGAACATGCAGCAGCTGATGCTCAGCAGGAACAACAATACAAGCTTGAAGGCTGCCTGCTTCAGCATTTCTAGGCAGCAGGTATGACCACTGACAAAGAAAGGCACTGTAGCAAAAGTGAAGATTTTAAAAAAGCACAAGGACAGGATAAGTTATGAAAACATGTATCTGGTCTTGGCTGAACACACTACATTGACTGAAGATACTTTCCCCCTGGATGAACCAGGGCTAGGATCCATTCTTTTACACAAAATAATGCTGTCTAACGCATAAAGATTGTTATAGCTTAGATACAGGAAATGGAAAAGCACCTTACAACTCAAATCACAAAAAAGCAGTAAGCATCAGTGCTGTTCACTGTGCAAAAATAGAGCCTGCTGTTAGAATAAAAACATTTACAACTTATAGTTAAAAATTATTTTGGAAATCAGAAGTACACATTACAATAATGACAGACAACTTGCACTTTTAGTTTGGACCATGCAAATATATCTTTAAAGCTGAAAATTTAATCCTTGAGTTGGGGAAACCCTAATATTAAAAAGTAGAAAGGCACATTTTCTTCATTCTCAGCATAATGACAGGAAAAATTACTAACAATAAAGGTGAAAACTGCACATCAAGTTGACCTGGCCTATCAGATGAAGATTTCATATGGAGTACTTTTTCTAATCCATGACTACAGTAGGAAGCTAGAGACAGGAAACACAAATAAAGGAATGTGAAAGAAGCCAACAGGGAAAATCTATCATGATTACAAAAACCGTATCCCAGAGAAAGAATGGACTAATCTCAAATTTTATTCTATTGAGAGTATATGGTTCACTTGGATATTCTATAATGAGTCTGGCAAAGAGTAGAATTTCTTCACCATCACCTTCCTCACTGCCATTTCTAGGAGAAAATCCTAAGAACTCTTTTTTCTCATTTGTCTGTAAGCATGAAACGTTAACTACCTGCGTTAGTAGACTGAACTTTTATATGGATTACAAAACATAAAAGCCTAAGGATTGAATGTGTATGACTTGGAAAAAAGACACAGGGTCACAAACTTCAAGGTGTTCTGCAGCCATGCAATTACAAATTTATAGAATTCTAGATTAAAATAAAGGGTAATATTTGTATTAACTACTTCCTTCACAGGCGAGTAAAAGATTGCTGGAAAGACTTAATTACAAACAGAAAGCTGCAGATGATCAAGACAGAGCAAAGATTTTTTTCCTTTTTTTTTTGCTAATCTTCTAAGTTTTAGGGCGGGATATACATAAACACTGAAAACACATGGGACATATTTTCTTTCAACTTCAGGGATAGAAAATGATGTCTTAACTAACATGGCCAGAAGATATGTTGTTTCTCATACATACTTCAGCTAAACTGACATAGAAGAGAAACATATCACAAATATGGATAGGAAAAGGAATATGTATTTTTTGTTAGAGCGATGCAGTTACTCCATGTGCTGTCTCATTAATTCTTTTCTCTACTGTGCATTCCATACATTAAATCAGGCCTCTTCTCATTGGTAATACAGGTCAAGAACCCCATCCAAATTACATCTTAATTCTGTAGACAGGGTATTGTTCCTATGTTAAGAACATACTCTCAGGAACAGAGGTTTCTGTGAGAGCAGGAGAAAACACAAGCTATTTTGTAGGTCATTAATGTCCAAGATTAGTATTTTTTATATGCTGGTTTTTATTAGCATATTTCCAGTACTGTTAGTAAACCTTGTAATCATAATGCCTGTATTCGTAGCAGTAATTAGTAGCAAACCAGGCATAGAAATGGATTATAAAAATCCTCTTATACATTCTGCAAGAGATGAAAGGTGCTCTGAGGTCACAAAAAATGAAAAATCATTCCTTAATCACTATTTCACACACAGTATTATTTTTTTTTAAATTACGCAGCTCAATTTCAACAACTCTCTCTTGCAGGGTAACACATTTCATATGAAGAAAAGTAATCTTGGAAAGTTTAAATTAAAGGTTAAAAATACACAATGAACAACACTACTGGCAAAATACCGACCTACTATAATAAACCTACCCAAGTTTCTTAGACATTTCTAATGGTCGTAACAAAATGGACTGAGCCAAGCGTATAATGTGGAAGTCTAAAATAGATGCCCTGCATGAAACAGCTACACAAACCAGACTCTTGCCCTGTTCTTCACAGAATGTATTTTTGACACACTCTTTCTGGGTACATTAATCCTAACTTACATATCTGTCCCAATTTTACCTGTACAAAGTTTATGAGGAAATTATTGTTATGAGATTAACACTAACAGCTGAGAATTTTATAATCCTGCCTCCTTCTCATGTTCTTTTGAGTTAATAACAGCATATAAATATTTCAATAGGGAGAGAGATGAGTTCCCTCAATATTAAGAATGTGGCATTGCAGATGCTTTTAGACACTTGGTAGATACTCTGTATGACAACTGGGCTTCAATACAGACATCAACATTTAAATCAGATTTGAAGAAGAAATGGCTTAAAAATATCAGCTGTAAATACTTGCCTTCTTCCTTCTTCTTCGCTTCTTCTTCTCTTTGGCTGCTTGTGCCTGCTTGTGCTCCCATACCAGGTTAGTCAAATTAGCCACATACTCATCTGTCTGCTGCAACAGGTAGGCCAGGCGTCTGTCCTTCTTTTGATCAATCAGCTTACGGTAGCCTTCTTCATCTTCAGCCTGGTGATACAAAACAGATGCCAGTCATGATAGAAATCATTCCAAACACACACTATCCAACTCCCATGTCCATAATCAAGTGCTATCTTAGGTTATTATGATCTGCACAGAGGGAGAGCTACATGGGTAAAGAACCTGTTGGATGATCAGGCCAGAGGCTCATACAATTGAATCAATAAATCACAGAATCATACGGGTTGGCAGGGACCTTAAAGATCATTTTCAAATTCCCCTGCCATGGGTAGGGATATCATCCACTAGACCATGTCGCTCAAACCCACATTCAGCCTGGTCTTAACACTTCCAGGTGTGGGGCATTTTTCTGGGCAACCCATTCTAGTGTCTCACCACTCTCACAGTAAAGTATGTCTTCCTAATACACACTCTTACCATACTTTCTTTCATAGAATCACAGAATTATTATTAAGGTGGGAAGATCGTGAAGTCAAGTCCAACCATCAAATGGACACTGCCAGGTCGGCCAGTAAACCACATCATCAAGTACCACATCTACATGTTTTTTGAACTTCCCCAGGCAGAGCGCTTGACAATTCTCTCAGCGAAGAACTTTCTCTTAAAATACGACCTAAACCTCCCCTGCAACAACCTGAGGCCATTTCTGCTAGTCCTATTGTTTGTTACCTGGGAAACCAACCCCCACCTGGCTACAAGCCACATTCAGATGGTTGTACAGAGCAATGAGGGCCCCCGAGCCTCCTTTTCTCCAGGTTAAACAACTCCAGCTGCCACAGCTGCTCCTCATAGGACTTGGGCTCCAGACCCTTCCCCAACTCTATTGCCCTTTTCTGGACATGCTCCAGCACCTTGATGTCCTTGGAACGGGGCTGTGAAACTGAACAGAGGATTTGAGGTGTGGCCTCACCAGTGCTGAGTACAGGGGACAATCCCTGCCCTGGCCCTGCTGGCCACACCATGGCTGATCCAGGCCAGGATGCCATTGGCCTTCTTGGCCACCTGGGCACAGCCTGGCTCATGTTCAGCCACTGTCAACCACCACCCTTAGGTTCCTTTCTGTTCTGCAGCTTTCCAAACACTCTGCCACAGCCTGTAGTGTGGTTGCTGTGACCCAAGGGCAGGGCCTGGCACTTCATCTTGTTATAATGGCCCCTTGCCATATCACTGGCCTTGGCCCACCAATCCAGGCTGTACAGGTCCCTCTGTGGAACCTTCCCACCCTCAAGCAGATCAGCCCTCATACCCAGCTTGCTGTCCTCTGCAAACTACCTGAGGGGGCACTTGTTCCCACAGTCCAGATCATTGATAAAGGTATTAAACAGAACTGACCCCATTACTGAACTTCGGGGAATACTACTGGTGATATTTAGCTGATCAGCTGCCAGCTGGATGTAATTCCAGCCACCATCACTCTCTGGGCCTGGCCATCCAGTCAGTCTGTCACCCAGAAAACAGTACATCTGTCCACACCACGAGCAGCCACTTTCTCCAGAATGGTGTGGAAGATAGTGTCAAAGGACTCCTCGTTCTATCACTGCACATTTACATAAAAAGTCCCTCTCCAGCTTTCTTGAAGGCCCTCTTAAGGTACCAGAAGCCTACTTTAAATCTCCCTGAAGTCTTCGCAGCCCCAGACAGAACACCACCAACTCTCTCAGCACCTCCTCACAGGAGAGGTGCTCCAGTGCTCTGATCATCTTCAAGGCCCTTCTCTGAACTCACTCCAAGAGCTTCACGGCTATCTTATGCTGGAAATGCCAGACATGGATGCAGTACTCCAAGCACAGTGCCACAAGAGCAGCATAGAGAGGCAGAACCACCCCCCTCAACCTGCTGGCCACACTGCTTTTGATGCAGTCCATGACACCACTGGCCTTCTGGTCTACAAGCGCATATTGCTGAGTCGTGTTCACCTTGTCATTCACCAATACACACAAAATCCCTCTCCACAAGATGTCAGAGGATCATACTTCATCTGAAGACAGTATGAAGAGTGATACCACAGGGATCTATCCTGGGTCATGTTGTGTTTAACATGCCTATCAGTGACACAGAGGAAAGGATGGAGGGTACTTCGGCCAAGTTCGCAGAGGACATGAAAGTTTGCAGGGGACACCTGTCAATATGCTTGAGGGCTGGGCTGCACTTTGGAAGGACCTGAACAGGCAGGGAAGTTGTGCCATTTCTGACAAAAGAATTTTTCAAGACACGACTGAAAAAAGCCCTGAGCAACCTGTTTTGAACTCGATGTTGACACTGTTTTGGGAAGGTGGTTGGACTAGAGAGCTCCCCAACAGGCTGAGTGACTCTGAGACAGATTCCATGATTTTACACATTTCCTACTCTCATGGACTAATGACTGCAAAAATCTGCACTAGTTATGACCAGCAAGGGAGGAAAAAGAAAACAATGCTACGTCAGGCAGATTGCAACGTCCTGAAACAGAGAAGGTCAGTCTTCTACAGAGATGCCTTTTCAAAGACATGAAATGCAGGTAGTTCACCAAGAGAAAAAACAAAGGAGCTGGACACAAAATTGCATTTAATCCTTTTTCCAGTAGGAATAAAAATCCTTTTCCTCTAGACATCATGTGAAAATTTTATTTTGTTAGATTTATCCATCACTGTTCTACTCCATTGTTATTTCACCTCTGATAGAGGTTACTATCAGAACCAGGATTTACCAGATAACTCCTCTCTCTGAGTCATCTTGGCAATGTCTGCATCCTTATCACACTGTGTTGGACATTCAAGAAGTATTATTTTCATGTGCTGTGAGGATACAACACAGCATGTCAGAAAAATATAAGGAAAATAGCAGAGGTGCTTGTCATGCTTTTGGCTGAAGCAACAAACAAAGGAAGTATACAATGCCTTAAAAAACCAAACACAAGTGAGAAATATTTTAAAGATGATTACTTTAAAATACAGCACTCTGGGAGATCTCCTGCCCTTCTAGAGACACCAGATTGGCATACAGTTAGGAAGAATAGCTATAATGTTCAAATTGAGCTTGCAAAACTGCTTGAAAAATTCCATTATTATGTTCAAGCCATCAAGTTTCTATCATTGCTATATTTAATTTTTTCTATATTTCATTTTGCGATTTTAAAAACCAACCTGTTCAGCCCATATTCATAGTGGGAACAGATTCTGGACATGAACTAGCATTTTGCACTACATCTGAACCTCTGCTAGATACTCACTGCTTTTTGCCAGCAAGTTACAAAGTAAGCGTATCAATTTCCTTTCATTCTATGCTGGTGAGATTTTAATAAATGTTAAGACAGAGCTAACCAATGTCATGATGGATTTTTTCTATCCTAAGTCACTAACATACTTGTACGTATGCATTTATCTGTCTACACTTTAAATTACAGAATTATTTTAACTCCTGAAGTGTAAGAAGCCCCTGACTGGTTCCACACCATTCTGAAGAGATCAGATTATACATAAACCCATTTTACTCTTTTCTTAGAATGATACAACTGGTGTTGTGAGGGTATAGGGAAAGAAAAACCATGAAATACAAAGGAGTATGGTCTGAAACATTAAATAGGTAGAAACAACTGCTATTCATTCTCAAGATAAATCCATTAATGCTATTAGTTAGGTACTTTTGCATGTGCAATCAACTGTATGTAAAAATTATGGAGTAATGCCATGAACAAATTAATCATCTGGAATCTTCAAAACTGTAAGTCTAGAAATAAACCCAAGTTCATCATTTGTAAAATGGACCAACAGCTCTACAATTATATAACAGTGTTAGTATATGAAATCAATAAGATCAAGTTGCTGTTTTTCAGAAGAGGCTGTGCTAAGTTTTCATGCTAGTAAAAAACACCCCAATCATTCCTATACAAAAACCTTTAAAAAGAAGGGGCTATAGGTACAATTGAACAATATCACACTCACTACCATTAAGAGAAACATACATAACAAACTGTAGCAGTTTTGGATTTATACTTTTTTTCATTAGTGAGTAGTTTGCAAAGGAAACACATGGGGGTGGCTGAGATACTATAAGAATATTAAAAGGATACATTATGTAACCTCCAACTAAAATAAACATATTTCTTCCTCTACTCCTTACCATTAGTCTCCTCATTCTTTCTTTCTCAATCCTCTCAGTTTCTTTTTTCTGTTCACGTTCAGTGTTGGCATGCCAAGTGGCCACGGCTTTAGAAAGCTTCTGAATTTTCCCAGCAACTGACCGGTGGTATTCTTTAAAATCTTTAGCATGCTGCAATATGCTATTCAGGTATTCCTAGAAAGACAATCAAGTTAGTGCAGGCACTCTGATATAGGCAAAGATTTGAAAGCAGGAATATAGGAGGTCCAGTCTTAAAGTCTTCCAATTACTTTTCACACCACTAGGACTTTTTTATTTGGAAGAATTCCAAAGGTAAATAAAGGACGTAGAGAGAATATCTCCACAGCAAAGCAAGGTGAATTTCTGTCATGGGGCAAACACCTAATAAGTTAAAATACCTGATGCTTCTGCCTACGCTTCCTCTCCTGTTCTATCTTCTGCTGCTTCTCAAGCTTTTCCGTCATACGAGCCTCTCTCAAAGTCTGGCGCTTGCTTCGTTTGTAGGCTTTGGAGTTCAGTGCTGTCTCCAGTGTTGTGTCACGACGCATGCAGGCTACAACCTCTTGTCTTAGCTACCAGTGGAGCCAGAGGGGAAAAAATGAACACTCAAAAATATATAGTAACTTTGAATACATGGAGAAACAACTTTAAACACTGTTATGGCAGAGTAAAACAGTAACAGTTCAGAATATACACCAGCCTCCTCTCCCTCTTTCATTAGAGTTCTGAAAAGATAACAGTTGCAACAGCTACTTCTGCTCCCTTCAACAAATCTTAAACCTTCATAGAGTGGTCAAAGTGTTAATCACTTCAAATCAAAATTTCTTCCCTCTTTACAAGAGGTTGGTAACAACCATTATGCTGCAGTAACAGGCCAGCCAAGACATTACACCATCAAAACAAAATACAAATGAACCACATCCATAGTTGTTCTTTTAGTGCTGGACCTCAACATAACTGACAACTTGTTTCATTGCCAGCTGCACAGAAGACAGGTGGGAGAGGTAAATATTAAGAGCTTGGAACAGTATTGCCATAGTCGCAGCAGTAGAGCAGGGAGAGCCTGCTGCTTTTCATCTGACCTCTGACAAAACTTCATTACAAAGGAGTGCCAAGGGTAGAAGGAAGGAAGACTTGGACACCGTGGCACAACTACTGCCAAGGCTTTTGTCAGGAAGCATTTTGCTTGACCTGCCAAATCGCATCTTTGTTCTTCCAAACTAGCTGTAAAAGCCAATGGCAAGAGGCCCATAACAGTCTGGCAGTGTGACTCCTCCTCTGAAATTTATTTGCTGATACAGGCAGTCAACATTCAACTTAAATCTTATGTATGATCCTGTTATTTTTAACTTTCAAAGTCTGAGCCATAGCAGAAATTCCGTAAACAGATCACAGAGATATACCACACAAAACACCAACATACAATTCTTATTAAAACAATGGGACTTGTGGAAATACAAAGCATGTCCAGAAAGAGGTATCTGTTGAGAAGATCTTTGCTGAAAATCAGCTTGCAGCCTGTCCAGCACTTATTTTGTCATTGTGCCAATGCCGCAGTCATTATGAAAGACACAGTTCTATGGTCACAATCTAGACTGAAAGATAAAATAAGGAGAAAAACAACACCTGCACATTCTTCTTACCAAAACAAACATTTCTGTGACTTGCTTGTTGGTTAACTTAGCACTTGCTTACACCTAGCACTGCTGCAAAATCTCTTTCCAGTTTACTCTTTGCTGCATGAACATCACTGCTTGTGACCGCTATGAAAATTCTCCTCAAGGAGATGACATTACCTGGCGTTGGAAATTCAGTAACCTAAGCGCCTTCAACTCCACCGTAGCTTTGGTTCGCAGATCAGGGGGCAGAGAACCAGGCAAGTTCTCCAGTTCCTGGATTCTGTGAGCAATTCGAGCCTGAAGCCTAAGAAAATAGAAATCTGGGTAAGACACCATGAGAAATCTGTAAGCCATTACTAAAATGATATTGTAAAAATAGTTAACTTATCTCAGGCATTTACATGTCTTTTTCTGTTTTCTGAACTAACAGGTTTTTGCAGAGATGACACTGGGTATATTTTTCCACTTCGAAAATAAATTGTCATGTGATCAAAATGCCCCTTGGTCTTCCTTTTCAACTAAAACTAGATATGTGAAAATCAACTTTCTATTTTATAGAATTCTATTTTACATACACTGTTCAGGATTCTGCTTTCAAGTTTCTTTAATGGGTGTTATTTTTATGAACAGTGTAGTCAGCGATGACACAGACCATACTTTCCTTAATACCTGGAATTTTACTTCATTATTATATTGACAAAGTAAATTCATAAAGTATTCACAGCTGGAAAGCTGCTACTGTAAATCAAATTCTATTTCACTCTTCCTTCAGAAGCTCATTTTGTATTCATCTGCAAATTCAAGAGAGTAGTAGACAAGACAGACAGAACTTGATTTTTCCAATTTAATATTACCAGAAGATTTCTGAAGTTCCTAGAACAACAAATAGGATGTAATTCTGCATTACTAGAGAAGACTATATTGGTGTCTTCAAGAGAACAAAAAACTGAAGCAGAATTAGATTAATAATATTTTTCATACAGACTGAAAAGCAAATCACAAAGAGTTACTTCCTAATTAGAGAAAGTTCTATTAAAAGCTCAAAGTATTTGTCCAGATACAGAAAAGTTCATTATTCTTGCAGGAAAAGTCTTCATTCAGAAAATGATGCTCCCTTATTTTGTTATTTCCAGAGTATATACTGCTCTAAAAGAAGTCGACAGTTTCCAGAACTTGGCCTGTCACTGGGCATGACAGTTAGTAAGAAGATATTTCATTACAGCTAAGGATGTAAAATCTTGGGAATTAAGTGGTTTCTTGGAGATTAGATGCACTAGTGTATATTCACACAAAAAGCAGCCAAGCTGTTCTAAATCAAAGATGTGTGCTCTACCTGTTGCTTACCCACACATGCATGCAATCCTGCATCTCAACGATTATTTATTACTCTTTTTCCCTTCCCAGATAGCTGCAGTGCTTCTCCTGAAACTATCACCTACAAAACAGTTATAGCCAAATCCCAGTGTCCCTGACTTTAACGAAACCTTAAAGGAGCAGTCACAACCTTTCCAAACCTTTTGAGTTGTGAACTTACTAAAGCAGCTAAATACTGAACTCGTTTTCAATTTCTTTCTTCATTCTCATTACCATTGAATGTTTCTTCTTGTACCATACATGAGGATGAGCACAAAAAGTTAATCTAAGTTCTCCCTGACATCCCTTATGATTTTAGATAACTAACCGTAAGAGTCACTTCCAAACAAACATGAAGTGAAATGCTGACTTACTAGCTCTGTCACAATTGGTTTGTTAGTTTAGTTTCATGTATGAAACACATGCAAGTGCCTGCTGATGTAAAACTTTACATAACAGCAGCTCAAGCAATTCCTGAAGTTGGGTGGTCTCTACATTTCTATGACTAAAATTCGCAACAAAAATCCAAATATACATGTTTCTTGAGATACGCCTAAACATCAGCAGAGCTCATAGAGTGTATTCATTATGTTCCATCATCACATTATGCAGTCCACTCCCATAGAGAATACACTTCACACTGCTAATAATTTTTTTTTCTCAACTTGAGTTTATAAAAAAAGTGGATCAGAAAAAAATGCACATGAAATTTTATCATTACATTATAGGGCAAATTAGTATATCTAGGATAACTTTCCCTTCAACTATTTTACTTCATACATTGAAATGGTCTGCACTGACCTACAAACAACGACAGTTCAATGCTTTTGTGGGTGATTATCCTCCTTTAATAACCCAGTCAGACAGAAGGAACAAAAAAATCAGTATTTCTAAATCAGTACTGATATTAGCTCAGAAAACTCTTATCATAACTTAGGTCAGTTCTCTATTTTAAAAACTCCGGATCTAAAAAGTTGAAATACTAATGAAAATCTACAGTACACATATGGGAGAATAACGGAAAATGGCAACCAGATGGGTTACATATGAACCACAAAAAAAAAAAAGAAAAAAAAAAGAAAAAAGAACGTACTTTGGAGTTTAATTTCATACTTTCCTAGAAGTACTATTTATATGTATTGTCTACACTACTAGTAGAGCAATGGTTATAGTGTTTTCTTCAGTAGTCAGTAGGATTTTTAAAAGAATTCAAACTCAAGTGAATGCAACAGCAATTTGAGCTATCTCTCACCACAGCCACCTTCTTCTAAAGAAAATTACTGCAATTTGTTGGACTGTTGCTACCTTAATGGAAAAAGGCTAACAGCTTTTAGGAAAAGAGAAGCCAAAGAAAAAGGTTTCCCAGATGTTTTACAATCACTTGAAGGATATAATATCACCACTTAAAGGATGTAATAAATTAATCTTTGCAGTTCAGCAATTTATCTTCATGCAGAAAGTGGCTACTGAACCTACACAGAGATCTCTCTGTGATGCACACCCCTTCCTCATTAACTGGGGTCAACAGCAGAGGTTATGGTTGGACATTCAAACCTGCCTGGCATGGACGTCATGCAGTAAACCAAGAAAATACCTAAGGAGATACTTTGCAGGTAACATTAAGAAACCACATACAATCTGCAGGACATTACCAATTAGTATTATTTTTTAATTAGTGATGAGAAGGAGGAAAAAGCCTTTCAACATAATAGAACAACTTTAAATTATACACATTATTACCTTCAATATGTGAGACTAAAAAGCAGCACTTTATTTTAAAGAGAGCATTAAGGAGAGTTTTATAAAAACATGTGTATTGGATTTGGGGGGCTAGGTGTAGCTAGCAGTGGGGGTTACAGCACTGGCTTCTGTGAGAAGCTGCCAGGAGTTTTCTCTATGTCCAGCAGAGCCAATGCCAGCCAGCTCCAGGACAGAAACGTTGCTGGCCAAGGCTGAGCCAATCAAAAACAGTGGTAACACCTCTGTGAAAGCAGATTTCAGAAGGGAAACAAAGTTATTGGGCAGATGTTATTGAGGCCACAGAAAAGCAGAGTGAGAACATGTGAGAGGAACAGCTCTGCAGACACCAAGGTCAGGGGAGAAGGAGGGGCAGGAGGTGCCACAGGCAGCGGAGTTGAGATTCCCCTGCAGCCCAAGGCGAACATCATGGTGAAGCAGCTGTGCACCTTTAGCCCATGGAGGACCACTGGGATGCAGCGATCCACCTGTAATTCAAATGGTTTTCAAAGTATAATGCCCCTTTATTAAAAGGGTTTAGTGTGAGATCTCAAAAGCCAACCGTTTCATAAAGCTTTCACTGACCCCAGTGTTTCCAGGATAAGTATGTTTATTTTAGCTTTTTTTCTACTCCCTTTTCATTACGAAATTGTGAATACATGTTTCTGAATTAAACTTGCCTATATTAAAGCTAAATCCAGCACCACTCAAAGCATAGGGGCTGTCAAACTGCTTTTTTCAAAACTTTTGTCTGATGTTACTTCAACTAATGAAAAGATTTCCAGCAATTCTACATATTCTGGAATTCAAAGCAAAATTAAATACCAGTAATGTTCAACATTAAAAAAGCTTGTATCTTACATCTATTCTAGGATTTTCAAAAAACCAAAACCCTTCTGCAGCAGAATCCCTATCAAACTTTCACTCTGCCAAAAACACCAGTGTATTTAGAACGTAATAGATACACGGTAGCTGTAACTGGTTCTCTAAATTAGCAAACACATCAGTGTTATTTTTTGTCACTCCTCACTTTCCTCTTTTTATTAATACTAAGACATAATAGCTTGGCACAAAATAGTGCAGTACAATAGGGCTGAAAACATAGGAGGAGTAACAATTTGAGGTTTATTGATGCAGAAAAGGTTGCATCATACTGGCCATGTGATTCCTGGTTGAAGTTAGTGCTACAATTCTTCTGTCAGAATTAAATGTGAAGAAACAAAACGGTGTGTTCCACAAGCTTTCTGAAGAAAATACTAGAAAATAGTGATTGCTAATGCTGTAATAGTTATAGCCATTCACACCTAGGGTATATGGTTAAGACTGGCATAATTACAACAAGAATGCATTGATAAAATTACTTCAGCAATACCTGACACAAAATGTAAGAGCTTTTCTGTAATCAAGGCCTGAATTCTGGCATCATACCCTAAAATGTTTCATGGTGTTTTACCTTCATAAAGCAAGTCACTAAACCAGTCTTCTGTGAGATCACCACCCATCCTGACTACCTTCCTCTGCAAACTCAAAGTAACACTGCAAGATGCATCACCAGTCCAAAACAGGTAAATTCTCTGAGTGCAATTACTTTCCTCTGATAATCATCACGAGCATATATTAGGTACAGGTCAAAATCCTTCTGCCTGGTAGATTCTCAAGGTCAGTCATTAAAAAGGCTTGATGATGAGAAGAGTGAAGAATTCTCTTTCTAAGGCCAAAAGAAATGTTGCTCCTTATACTTCGTAACAAATATACTTCACCATCTAAACAGAACACTCAGGAGGAAATTTTTGAAAATCATGCTTCGTGGTACACTATTTTTAATCTTGCCTGTGAGATTTTTATTCTCTCCGTTCTTTGGTTGTCCAACCAAATCTATCATGCTAACCAAATTTGGTTTTGCTGTGGCTACTAAGTCTTCAGCCTTTTTACCCACTCTGTTCTCCTCTAACTTCCCTTTTGTTTATAATACTGAAAACCCTGTGCATTAACTTGGTTTCTCTGTAGATTACAAGGATTTTGATTTCCTAACTTTCAGTGTTTGCAGGATCCAAGTAATACATTAACTCAACAGAGCCCTCGAACCTGCTTTAAACTTACATGGTTTGCAATGATACTGCCAGTATGCTTTACTAGTTCATAATTCGGGGTAGAATTAAATTGTTTGATCTTTGTGTACTTCTTGGTGACACAGCCTCTCTCAGTTTACACTACTACCAGTACAGTAGTTGATTGCAAGGAGTTCCAGTTAGGGATGTGAAAAACAAGGATGATTTTAATCTTGTTATTCACTTTTACCTATATTCACGTTCTTGGAGTATTTCAACAGGATCCAATCCTTGTGGCTTCTGGATAGGGCTGATGCGGTTCTGCTTTTGCTGCAGCTGGACAATGGGTGAAGGTTGACCAGGTGGGGGCTGTGGTACAGAGGGCCCAGCCATGGTGGCAGCAGGCTGGGCAGCAGGGGGAGCAGGAGAAGGCCGCCCACTAGGAGCTGGTGCTGGAAGCTTTTGTTGGGCATTGGAGACACTCATATCTGGGGTTTGGCCTGAAACATAAACAGTACTGATTCGTAACATGAAATAAGGAAAGCAGAAAGAAAATCAAGATGGCTTTCTGAAGACAGGACATAAAGGTAAGGTGAACATTCAAAATCAACAGAAAAAGCACACTGAGACTATACACTGTTTTTTAAAAGAGACATACTAAAATGTAACTAAGTATATCATACGTTGCAAGAAATGGCCTAAAGAAAAAGCCTATCACATTTTATGATGACTGTAATTTCTTTTGCTATTGCTACGGACTTTTAATTCTAGTATAACAAAAAATAAAACAGCTGTAGAACTGACTCCCTGTAAATGCAGAACCTCATTCTGCCTCTTGTTCACCATCCTTGCATCACTTAGAGAAAGCATCTATAACCATAACTTGGCAACAAGCAGAAGTAGATCTGATTTTAGACCTCTTCCAGAACTTGTTAACCATGTAAAATTTTTATAACTGTACTTAGAAATACCTGACAGATGTAAACAGCTTTTGCTTCATTATCATCTCCTATTAATTGTATTTATTTCAAATACCAAGAATTCAATTATTCCAATCATCTTGAAAAGCAACACCTCAGTTAACATGAAAATTGTACATGTCATTTACAGTCACTAAGGGTCATAGATTACAATATTTCATTATGACAAGTTACCCATGTATTCAGACATTCACAAATTCACTAAAAACAGACATTGCCAGAATAAAGATGCCACTTAATTGTCTGAAGAGTCACAGTCACTCAAGCTAGGCATAACAACTACAAAGTACACCTGCAATCTTATAGTCAACCTTAATTCAAAACCAACATCCTTGAAATCTATAGAGATCACCATTTGTCATTCACACATCTGCATCAAACTCCAGGAAAGGAACTTGAGCACAAACTGTAGATTCTCTATTTAGCAACACTATATTTCAGCTTATAAAAAGAGAAAAGCAAGCCATTCAAAAGCCTCTGCGCAACCTCAGTTCTCAGGGAATCACGGAAGTTGAATGACTGTGCAATGAATGACAAATTTGAAGATATGGGAAAAGAAGTTACACCGTTCATTCGATCTCAAAGACTATATTGATTATTTAAAGGTATTCAACTCCAAAAGAACAAAACAAACAGAAGGAAACAGCATAATTCTACCATGATTTGAAAATTTTGTTTACAGTAGCAAAGGTGAAAGACAAGCTTGCTGCAATTAAGCATGTTCAGAACAGAAGTTTGCACGTTTAATGCATGTCGCTCAGAAAACTTACATATTTCGTTCTGATTGCAAAACAGTGCTTCATGTTCAGTCTGCCTAAAAATTGCAGTAATATCAGGCGGCTCTTTTCCAAATGAATAGTAAGTTAGACTCTCCTTGATTAAAATCCCTGACGCAGCAAAGTTTACACTATTTTTCTGCACAGCTGTTTACCTTTCCTTTTTACTTTTTCCTACATCTTTTTCCCACTATACCTTCAGTCCAAGTTTTAGGGGTAATGGCAGCTGTATGTCCAGGCATCCCTGGAGCAGCCCCTGGTCCAGCTGCAGCACCAGTCATTGCATGTAACCCAATACCTGCAATTTGACAGAGGAAAAAAATTTGCTAAGACACAAAGCATTTCCAAGATTCAAAAGTCATTCTGTTTTCTAGCACACTAGCCTATTCAGGCAAGTAGTATTTTTCTTCATTAAATAAGGATTTAAATGGTTTTTATTGTTAATACGTTTACCTAATGAAGCATGTTAAAATCATGTTTCATTAATAAACCCCAACTTACTTGGTAGCAAAGCCACATCCACCAAAATAAACTGAACAGTGACATTATTAAAACCAGTATTTAGAAGAAAACAGTATCATCTTAATGCTCAATTCTAACACAAACTCAGTAATGGAAGTGTTCAGAAACTACCACGTGCAGAGTGTTTAATATAACACAATTTTCCCAAGGACCAAAATGTGCTTGCTTACCTCACTGCAACATCTCTTATCATCGTGAGAAAAAAGTACACTTCCCTTTCCTTACGTTTTTCACTTGACAGCATACTACACATGGTTTATTTTTTCAACAACCCAAATAACCAGTCAACTCACTCCAGATTATTTATCTACTCTCCTGCATAGCAACAGGAGGCTGAAAAACCACTCTAAGAAAAACAAGTGAAATTGCTATCAGTGAAATACAATTAAAATTCAAAAACTGTCAACCATATCAGGACAGACACACTACTGCACAGTGAAATAACTTCTGTTTCAGTTTTGAAAACATCCTATTAATAATAGATGTATTTTATGTACTTGCTCAAACTTAATACCAAAGGCCATGCCACTCACTTTGATGGCAGAATACAGTCCCAAATTTCAGCCCTGCACAGCACCCATTTCTCAATCTACTACAGGCAGAACTTTGAGAATTACCTGAGCAATGATTCTTACCAAAGATTCACTTACCAGACTGTCTGTTAAAGGCACTGGGAGGCTGCTGCTGTTGAATGCCAGGCAGGGTTCTCTTGCCCTGGACCGCAAGCTGGAGGTTTTCTGGTAAGGGCTGACCCCTAGCCAGCATTTTGTATGCTAGAATCTGAGCCCGCAGCTGATGCAGCTGTGCAGGGCTGAAAGGGGAAGGCCCTCTGTTAGGCTGATTCATAACTTGTGGATCTCCTGGTATAATGGGTCCTGGCTGACTGGGAGTCATCTGAGGGGGTGTTGGACCTCCTCCAGACATTGGACTGGACACATGCTCTGGTGCTCCTAGTGGAGATGGATGTGGAGACATATAACCTGGAAGAGGTAGAAGAATTATAAATTTACCTCTCTGCTAGTAAATTCCACCAAATTTCTTTAACAATACATAAAGAATGAAAGTGTCCCTCTCAGATCAGGATAGCTGTAGTATTTTCTGAAAATGCAGAAGCGCAATCCAAACTTCCCTGGCATATCAATACAGACTCAGGAGCTACTCTTTGAGAAGAACTACAGTTATTTAGTCCAGTGATTCCTAAAAATAACAATTACCTGCATATTTGGAGTAAGACAAACTAAACATGAAATACAATACAGAAGCCTGGGGATATAGCACTGTCCACTAAAACTCCAGAAAAATGTTTCTTTGTGGAACACGTACAGTGAAATCTGCCTAGTTTATACCTTAATAATCTATGTTTGTTTTGCTACACATGCATCAAGAAATATCCAGTCACTTCTACAGGCCCCCTTTGCCAACACTCACCAACATACAGAAACAGAAATGAATGGTATTCACTTTCTATACAATTACTCTTTAATTTATACAGATTAAAGGTTTGAGCCAGACAAAGAATGTTCAAGATCTTTTGCCATCCGGGTGCTCAATAACTTGGAACATCAACTGCAAGCACTAAAATCACCCTCTGAAGAAGCTGCTAAAAACTACGTGAAGAGCAATCACAGTTCTGAAATGAACAGTGCTTGTATCTTATAACAGCACTTGAAAATGATTTTGAGTATTAATTACACCTACTACATATTTTCTTGAGCTTCACGAAGCACAACAGACAGATAGTTTTTGGGGGTTTTGTCCACCAAGAGTGGAAAAGAGCGAACAGTATTTAGCCACTTTGCTCTGGGACTGTGGAATACATATAATGTTCTTCCAAATTGGAAAAGTCTAAAAAAATTTTTTAGAAATCCAGAAATAGTCTGGCTCATTTCCATATTCCATGTTAGTAAGCCACAGATCATAACTCCAAAGCTCATACTACAGTTCATGATTCTATGACATCCAATCTACTCCCAATTTTCTTGTCACTTTCAAGTGAAACTACATCAATTTCATCTATATGTAATACAGATAACAGAAGAAATTTTGCTCTCTCTTTAGCATCATTGTTCTTACTGACCCTTCAGTAAAGGCAAGACAGGCAAAACCTCAAGGTAGTCTCAACTTTTCTGGGATGACAGCAGCTGCAAACCACTAGAACTTCAGCAAGTGAAGAGATTAGAGTGCCAAAGAACTGAAATTTGTGCTCAGTTTAAAGGTTGTAAATGTATGAGACAGAAGACAAAGAAGAAAGGATTTCAGTTCTCCTAGAAAAAGAAAATGAGGTAGAAGTACAGTAGGTAAAAAAGGGTTTGTGATGGGAAAAGACCAGACAAGACAGAAATAGATCAAGTTCAATCTAAAGATGATGATGACAGGAAAGGAAGATGATTTTAGCGAGAATAAGAAAAATTACACAGCTCAAGAGAAAAATGAGGGGAGGAGTTCAAGGAAAAGGGAGAAAGAGACAGTAAAAAGTTGTAACTACTGAAGTTACACACTAATTCAATATAAAAATTGTCTATACATTCCTTGCTGTTGATAAAAAGTATGATAAATAACTGCAAGTTTAATCCACTTATTCATCTTCTTCCACTAACTGACTTTTGTCTCCTCATTGTTTCAAGAAAAGAGGGGAAGCTACAAATCCCTCTTGCTGAGAACACTGCTTAAAAAAAAACAACCCATCATACCACAACAAAACCAAAAATACACAAGTGCATTACTAGTTTATACTATAAAATGGGGCTTAATGCAATGCTTATCCATTATTACATTTCTCAATCTCAGGATTTACTTTAAGTGGCACCTAACTGGAATTACATTGTTTTTTGAACTCCTTTTCAAAGAATGGTTTCCATCCCTCCTCAAGTTATACTGTCCCACTAATAAATTCCTTAAGGACTGATAGATATCAGACCCAAAATTTTGAAATCCTTCTGGACTATAAAAATTTAGAACAGTGGTCTAAGATGTTGAGTACTTGCTTTCAGTCCTGACAGTCCAAGCTGCAAGTAAGTCTGTGACTAAGTTTTTCGAAGAGGGGTTTTCAGAAGCAGATATTTTTTGATCTTTCCAGATAAATATTTATTATTTACACTTTCCCTCTTCCTCAAAGTCCTCTGCATTAGGTTTCTTAACAACAGGAAACTGTGCTTGACAAGAGGAAGAATGAAAACAAAATTCAGATAAAATATGTGAGGAAAGAGCAAAAGCCTTCCAAACTTCTTGTAAAGGTGCTAAAATGTGGCATTTATGCAATGTAAATTTTGTGATGCTACATGGAAATTTTCCTTTAAGGTCTGAAAACTTTCATACAATGAGAGTGACAAAACATACAGCCACAAGCCTGTTCTAATAAAGTATTTATACTACTTGATCTTTTCCTATCTTATTACACATACTATAACACAGATAAGCATGTACACAAAAGGATCCACTAAAATTGAGTTTAACTATCATATACAGACAATACACAACCTGCAATTCTGAACAACACACAGAGTAGAAGTCACCCACTACCAGGAAAGGGTGGCCAAACAACCCTGCCTATCATTTAAAATTGAGGTAACTTCTATGCTTTATCTAAAGCTTCTCTAGCTCTTGTCTAACTGAGTTCTGAAAACCTCAAATGATGGTGATTCTTAATCAGTCTCATGCTGAATTTCCTTTCCCTTAAGTCCCATCAGAATTTCACTCACGCAATTTGAAACCATTAATTTTTGGCTTTTACTGTGCACCTTGGAGAAGAGTCTTGTCTGTCTTCTTCCAAATCCTTCAATAGGTTATCAAAGAGGCTGCACCAGAAACCCATCTCAGATTTTCTTAACTGCACACATAATCAGCGACACATTTGGTATCAACTTGTTCAGCAGAAATACATCACAACATGTCGTAAACAATGTATATTCTTTACAGTATTAGCATTGGAAGAAATCCTAATTGTAACACTTCCCCAAGTATTACTAGAGGGCGGAGTGTACTGACGAAGTTTCTGCTTTAATTGCTTTATATTTCACTCCACTTAACAGAAACAATGACATCTTTCTTTTCTGTTTTAAAGCTGAAAAACCAGAGAGCTAAAAGTTGAGACATTTTTTTCTTCACTTCTAATGTTGTAATGAAACAGAACACCTACAATGAATTCTAAACCCTGGTCATGACACAGAAAGAATCAAAGTTTTAGCAGTCCAAACACTGGAATATTCAAAGTATTTTTTGATCCCCCACTAAAATTTAGTAAGTCTTAAACAATAGAAGTGTCTGAGGATCATACAAGTCACATCCTTATGCTAAAACCAACAGCAAGGGTATATTTGTACTCAAGAATGTGGCTGTAAGAGAATTTTTGGATTTGGAAGATAGAGACAGGACTGAAGAAACACAGCTGTGTAATTCACTGACCACTTCAATCATCAATTGAAGTTAGTTTAAAACACAAAGAAAAGGAATCAAGTACATCTCCACACACACAGTACAGAAGCAAAATGTTTTGGAACACCGTGGAAAATACGTTGGACCGAGGCTACAAGCTTTCTTAAGGCAAGCAAAACATAGAATTTCCCTCTAAGTAGTGCAGCCAGGGTTAAGATCAGTTCTTATGAATCTGAACAAGAGAAAGAGAGGTCACATGCGTGCAAGTAATTTAAAACTAGGACCGCAGAAATAAAATTGCTGAGATGTCTTACACTAGCTGGCAGATAAATAAAGTGGCAGGTCTTTTCTCATCTTTAAAAGTCTGGAAGAATTCAGAAAAGGAAGGGGAACTAACTTAAGAGCAGTAGGAACAATGAACATTGCCTGTGAAGTAGCAGTATATTAGTGAATTCCAGAAGTTAAAAAATAGTGTGTCTTTTAAGTTCAACAAATACTGCATGATTATTAAAAATTAATACAGATCAAATCCCAGAATCCTAAATTCCTTCAGCTCTTATGTTTCCATTTAAAAACAGCAAGAAAAGACAGCCAAACAATTCAAATTGGTCTGTTTTGCTTTTGTATCACAGTAACTTCATTTAATTTTCCCAAATCCCAGAAAAATACAGAAATTGTTTATTCCAGCACATTTATATATTTTTATGAAGACTTTCAAGTACAAATATTTTATTTTATATAAATATTTGACTTGTCTTTGCAATTTCTCCCTAGTCCTCTTCAAAAGTCAAATCTAATCATAATTTTAATCTGGTGGATAACTGTTTAACAACTTTAAAATTTACAGTAGATTACATACTCCTCATAAATGTGGTGGAATTCATGACCATTCACCCACAGAGTCGGAAGAGAGTTTCTAACCCACTTCAATATCAGTAATGTGTAAAAAACTTACTATCTGAACAACTAAATATGATGTTAGAGCAATAGATTTTCCATTAATTTAACCTATTAGCATCAAAACAAAGGTATTAAGACTAAACAGGGATGTCATCATGCATAAGTTCAGGAAAAGAAAATCTGTCACCAAAACTAGTCAGGAATGTTACCCTTTCTTCAATTTGGCAGTAAGACTGGAAGGAGTAACTGCTGAGGAGAAGGATACCAACTCACAGTGTTTTTCCCCATACATTAACGTCAGACCTCTGAAAACCAACCAATTGCAGTATGCAATAAAAACGCGATGATCTGTCTGAGCTAGTAACACATTCTTTCTGCATGACTAGCATCTCACTGAGCACCAAGAAAAAAATAAACCCAGAAACTAAGTAATAAAGTTCCATACCTTAACCAAGTAATTATTGTCAGTTAAAAAAATGCAAAAATCTCAGAATGGTAATTGCCAATCAAACAGTGAACAGGCACTTAAGTAAAATGACAAAGTCCTTGCAGATTTGGCTTTCAAATGTTTCTGATTTGCTCATCATTCATTTCACCTCAGAAAAAGATAGTTGTTTCTTAACATAGACTGTTAAGAAACATTACTTCCAAAATTCTGTATCAACTTTCTCTTCTTCATTCACTACTGTACATCTGATTTACATAAACCATATCTACAACTGCATGTGCTGCTGCAAATTTATTTCTCATTTATTACCCAGATTCGTAAGCATGTATTTTATATAAAATCTTGCTTTTGTACTTAGAGACAATTTTTTCAAGACTTTCTTGTTTTAAAAAATCACTAAAAAGAACCAAAAAGTCTACTATTGGAGCATCCAACATTTAAATGAAATCTCATTTTGTGATCGCTTCCAATTGTAAACTGCATACAGAAGGACTACAGCTTATGGCTTCACCACAACTGTTCCACTCAGAACTGGAGCATTTTACAAAGACTATCCACCTTCCCATTGTAAAAAAATTTAAGGACACTGTTTCCTACTCTAGCTTACCAGTTCTTCTATGAATCTTGGAGCCTGTCAACAGGCAGATTTCTGCCAATAAGGGACCATTACAGCTACAATAGTCTACCAAATTTGTCTAAAACAGACCAAAGACTCTTGACCTCTAAACAAAATTCTCTCTTTGGTCTATGGAACAGATGAGAAAGACATCCAGCATTGACTTACTTTTCATGTGACACAAAACCTACCACAAATATTTGGGCAATCTTTGTTCCAAAGGTTAATTATCTTCCTTAAGTAAGATACAGCTATTTAACACAGTCTGACTTCAACTACTTTAAATCTGCAAGTACCAAAATACACTGCCTCCTCTTTTTTTTTTCTTCCCTTAAAGGGTCCATCTATTACAAGCTTTTCTACTGTCTGGGAATGTGCAGACTGATCAAGTATTCTTTAAATTCTCTCATCATATAGATTAAAAAACTAAGTTTAACATTCTCCAGGATAAAACAGGCACATTCCTCTCAGCATTTCTGCTTTTTTTGATACCATTTATACCACTACATAGCAAACTATTTTGCTCCTAGACATACATTGTTGTTGGCTGTGCTAAAATCTATGCTAGAAAAATAAGCACATTCTTCTCAGATTCTGATCAGCCTTTGTAACCAACCTGTTTATAATTTACTGCTAAACCTCTGCGCTATATGCAATTTTTATCTGTACTGACTTTAAACTTTTTTCCAGATCACAAATACATTGAACGAGATCACAAATACATTGAACAGCACTAAACCAAACTAGACTTCTAAAAGACTAACCAGAAAAATCTACAATTGGATGGTCATCTTCTAGTTATAATTATGTTTATCATCTGTAATTTAATTATCTTAATATATTTAAAGCAGATTATATTGATTGTACTTAGTGGTAACTTCCCCTTAAATCACAGTACCATAAAGTAACCAGGCAGACAAGGTTTTGTCTGTCATCACTGCTACTGGCTTTAACCATGCACAGAGAAGTTCCATACACAGGCTAGGATTGTTTTTCCTGACAAGTATACAAACACTGTATCACACCTGTTGACATTTTAATGAAGGAATTTAGTTTATGATCTCCAGAAAAATAATAGCCTTGTTTGACTAACATATAAAAATAACAGTATTATATTTACATAATACATAATAGTAAATTTGTCAGACTAAAGGCTGACTTCATGCAACTCAGAAAGACTTGGACAAGGTCAGGAAGTGTGACTACGTGAACCTCAAAAGGTTTAACAAGTCCAAGTGCAAGGCTCTGCACAAGGGTTGAGGCAATCCCCAGTATCAATACAGGCTGGTGAATGAAGGGATTGAGAGCAGCCCTGCCAAGAAGGGCTTGGGGACACAGGTGGACAAGAAGGTTGACATGACCTGTCACTATGTGATCGCAGAAAGCCAAATGTGTCCTGGGCTGTATCCAAAGCAGTGTGGGCAGCAGGGCCAGGGAGAAGATTCTGCCCCTCTGCTCTGCTCTGCTCTGGAGAGACCCCACCTGCAGTGCTGCATCAGCTCTGGGGTCCCAGCACAGGAAGGACATGGACCTGTTGGAGAGGATCCAGAGGAGGGCTACAGATATGATCAGAGGGATGGACCAGCTCTCCTATGAGGACAGGCTGAGAGACCTGGGGTTGTTCACCCTGGAAAAGAGAAGGTCCCAGAGAGACCTTATTGTGGCATTTCAGTACTTGAAGGGGGCCTACATGAAAGCTGGAAAGATAATTTTTAAAGCACCTGTAGTGACAGGCCTAAGGGGAATGGTTTTAGACAAATAACTCAGACTAAATGTGAGGAAGATTTTTTTTAAATGAGGGTGGTGAAACACTGGCACAGGCTGCTCAGAGCAGTGGTAGATGCCCCACCCCTGGAAACATTAAGGCTCACTTTCAATGGGGCTCTGAACAACTCTGAACAGCAACAGGGCTCTGATTTAGTTGAAGGTGTCCCTGCTCACTGCAAAAGGGTTTGACTGAATGATTTTTAAAGGTCTCCTTTCAACCCAACCCATACTGTCTTTCTGTAATTCTATGATACTTCTAGAAAACTACTCTTGATGGTCTGAATTAGAGACAACATCATATAGAATTAAGACAGACAATTTTTATGTTACCTACAACAATATTTACTGATACGTAGCCACTCTCCCTAAGCTTTCAAAGAAATGGGCAAATCTAGGGTGATTCATTTCCTAGGGTTCTGGACTTCTTCAGCTACTTTCCCTCAAATGCCCCCAAAAATACTAATTAGTGCATATTTATCTACTTCAACTCAAGGATTACAAATAATAAGACATGAAGAAACCAGACCTAGAGCTAATGAGGTATAATTTCTATTTGACACTCACATAGTTAAAAACTGTACATAACTGTATACTGTAAGCTCAACTATCAGACATCTACAAGGAAGTGAACCTCATAGTAAGTCCTGGTTTCTACCATACCCAACTAAAGATTTTGTCAGGGCTTCAAGAGTTACCAGGCATCTTTCCACTGATTCTCAGAGAAGTCATACTGTCATTTTGCCATTAGTGCATGGGCGTAGGTAAACTCATTCTCTTTTCCCACATCATGTATTTCCACAAAATTTGTAAAAACACGTGTCCTACATGACGCTAATGTCATGGGAAAACAGACATAAAATATCCAGTAGGTTGACAGGCCATTAAGGAACCTGGTTTTCTAACCCTGGACTTGTACACTAATGGCAACGCTAGCAGATGGCACCTTGCCCAACAGGAATCAGAACAGCACCAAGTGCCATCACCATTTTTTGTGGAAAAGACATTACCGTAAGAACAAAAAAATAGAGACAGAGAGGCAACAATAGCTAAAACAGTCCTTTATGATGACAAGAAAAGTATCTGAAATATTAGAATGTTTGAGGTTTTTTGGACCATTTCTTTTAAAGGCCTGTTCCACATCAGAACTCTAGTAATCTGTGTTTACATTGGAACAGTTGCCACCATACACAAAAAAGAGGGCAGGTATCTGCAGTCTCTAGCCTGACAAAGTTGCTATGAATACAATCACCTTTCTGTGGTGCAAAACAACCTGGAAATCTGACCTCAGGCAGCACAGAAAAGAAGAAAACTACTCAGAAGCTACTTGTATTTGAAGCATTTGCAACCTATGCTTCTTTATTTTCAATACATAATGTATGACTTTGCTCCATCTTCATCTTTAGACTAAATGCTCTGTTCATATCATCCTAAGCAAAAGTGTCCCCTGAATGCAAAGACAAACAAAATTTGTCCCTCAGATGACCATGCTGACATTTTGTTGAAATCAGTAAGTATGTTTTACCTGATAAAAAACTTGTCTCTGCAAAGCCAGTTCTATTTTCCTTGATATTGAAAGGTTTAGTGGAAAAACATTACTATCTTATTATCAAGGTCCCACACTGGGCTTCAGATGACAAATTACAGGCTAGAGCTTCAGTCACATACCACTGAAAAGCCACAAAGCAATTCAGGCTCAGTCATTTTGCTGAACTGTACATGTTTTCTCCTTCCAGCATTTCTCCTATGTAGCAAACACGTAAATACCTCAACCAAGGAACATTTCCTAATATATCTGTACAGAAGGTGTCGCACCAAGAGCTTCATTTTGTTTTGGATTCTTCAGGTGTTGTTGTAAAATAATTAACCGTGTAACATATAAAGCTTTATCTGTTGCTGAACTTACTAATACTAGCAGGTGTTTCCAGTTAAATCTCCAACATACCAAGCTGCTCATAGAATACATGTCCTTTTATGTTCCAAACTACAGGACACAAAGAAGGTGCATAGCAATGTATTAAGAGTTTCTACATTTTGGCATAAAAAACATTGGAAAGAACTTTGATCAGCACTTGACCAAACATTACAGACATTAAAGAATGTTTCTCCAGGTTTGCTTGGGCTCTTCTCTCTTACAATTTCTTCACTGAAGGATTAAAATAAATCCTATTATAATGTATTTGAATTTACAATAGCCACAAAAGATAAGAAATAAGTTGGTGGGAGTTTTCCTTTAGAGATGAAAACTGTAATCTGTGATAGACTTAGTCCAATTACTCGCCCCAGCCACAGACTTGAACCTTAGCTCTTTTCCACTACATGCCAGATGGACACTTCAGAAAGCAAAGGGATTCAGTAATTCACCTTCTCCTGTTCAGCTTTTCCAAAAAAAACAGAAAGGAAATAATTGGCAACCTGTTATATGGAGCTACAGACTCTTTGTGGAACAAAGGGCCCCAAAATCATAGTGCATGCACAGCATGGAGAAACCTTGGCTATGCTGGTCCATTGGACTTTGAGGTGGGCCCATTCCAGGATGAGGAGGTCGCATACTCTTCATGGAGCCACAGTGAACATCTTCAACCATTCCTTTTTCATGCAAGCCATCAACAGACTGTGAAAACAAAGTAAGTATTTAGAGAGAAATAGTATATAAATCCACTATAAAAATACAAAGGACTTTAACTCAAGATCTAAACAAATACATGAAGAGTAAAAACTTCTTTTAGCAGTCATTCAAAATAAAAACAAACAGGAACCTTTGCTCTGGAATCAAACATCTGGGGAAGCACATAACACTACTAGACTGCTTGTCCCCTCTTGTTTCCTTTTTGCCTTTTTTCTTCCTTATGAACTGTTTGGCAATGGCAGGGAGGCAAATTGTCCAAATACAAACACACAAACTGTATTAGCCTCATATTACAAAGCAGTGTAACACACACTAAGTTGTGAAAGTGGAGCCTGTGGCTTGGCTCAAGTTATTTTTAGCTCAAACTTTGCCCTTTCACTCACTGCTCTACTGGAATGTCCTAAACATTGTTTCTGTTCAAAAACAAGGATGACATTGCAGGAGGTCACTCTTCTTTGCTGACAAAAACAAGGATAAGCAGTCAACGAAGTGAAAACAATACCTGTGGTCCCTACAGCTCCTGTCACCTTATTCACTCCTCAAAAACTACAGTTCCCATGGTACTTAAAACATAAAACCGCTCCAAGTACTCTCTTTAGAGAGTGAAGAGAAGATAGCTTGGAGTCTGAAAAACACGCTGAAGGCATTCTGGGCACTGAAAAAGGTTCCACAATAGAAATTGAAAGACTCTGAAAGTGAAAATAAGGGAAATGTAGCATCTGAAGAAGTCCTAAGAAACAATGAAGTTTAAGGTGAAAGTAAAAATTATATCATATCCCTAACAATGAGATTAAACTCATTAACTTCTAACTTAGAGGTCTTACAAGGCTTTGTATTAGGAAGGGACCGGCATCACTCACTTACCCTCTCTACAGAAATATGCAGCTCTGCCCCTCTCTAACACACGCATGAATGCACACTAAATGCTGTTCTTGCAAAGCCTGCTGTGAATGGACACCTCATGGTCTGTTTTATCTAAATGCACATCTATTTATTGAGAAACCTTTTTAAAAAGAGATTTAAGACAACTTACTCCAGTGGAAAATGTAGGGAGTTAATCAAACGTGTGCCAGAAGTTACATCAGCTCACAGAAAAAAAGTCACATTTCTTATTTTTGAGTTGCACATGACTCAATTTAAACAGAACTAAATTAAGGTCACTATTTCTACAACAGAAAAAAATAATTCTAAATTTCAATTTGTAAATCCTTCATATGAATTTTCTATTTTCCATTGCAATAATCAGATTTGACTGAATGCACCTACCTTTAAACACACAGAATTTGTTGTTGAACATTTTTGAAGGATAGCACTATCATTTTTCTTTATCAGAAGTCTGGGTTAAAAGGAGGAAAGTTATAGAAAAGGAAAAATAAAATGGATTTTTCATATTTCATCAAATCATTTAGTTGTCATGACAGTATAGAAATATTTGTGAAATTATATCAGAAAAATACACACTACTCAAGAAGCTATTTTTGATTACAGGAAGTTGGGATGTGGAGTAGAAATGTAGACACAGATGACTGACACATTAAAAATAGTCCTATTTTGCTAACCAAATAAATCCCAGTGCCCTTTTCTAAGGCGTGAAAATCCCTCCTTCTCTCTTCGCCCCTTCTTACAAAGATAGCCACCACAGAAGAGAAGACTTACTTCACATTCTGCCTGCACGGGCTGCGTACTACAGAAACCAAAACATCTGTAAAGCTGGATGCATTCTTATTTTGTCATGGTATGTGTTGAGGACTAAATCTTTATGACTGCCAAGATGAGGAGATTTGCAGGAAACTTGATCTGATTTCCATATCAGAAGACTCTAGCTAGCTGTCCACATTTGTGGTGTAACTGCAGGGACAGTTTTCACTGCAATAATAGGTGGCAACTATGAAACAAACCTCTGGGAATGAAAACAGCTCAGATGGGAGTAAGATGGGACACACCATGTGTACATCAGAAGCACCAGCATAAAGAGGGTGGGGAAAGGAGCTGTCTGTTAACAAAGAGCAGCACAGAAGAGAACAGCAAGTATGTGGCCTTTCATAAAGGTAATTAATAAAAAAAACCAACAGGAACAGAGAGGTAGAGACACGACCGTACAAGAAAATTTCAATTCAAGGCATGCTTCTGTGGAAAGAATTGATCAAAAGAAAAGGTTTAATTTTAAAAGTATTATTAAAAAAACCCAACACTCACAAAAACAATTGTAGCAAATTGAAATGCTTCAATTCTAATGGAAAGGAGACTAAATATAAAGCAAGAAAGGGGTTTGCATCTGTGTGGTTGCAAAATTTATGCTGTGAAAAAATTAAAATTAAATTCATTAGAACTCATAAACCAGCTTGTTACTAGTAAAAATACAAAATATGAAGATGGCATAAACTTCTTTGAAGTCAAAATTAGTTTTAATGATTAAAGAATTGCTAATGCATGCAGGGACTGGTATTTCCAAGAATGTATTTCACCTAAAAGCACCTCTGCTGGCCATGGAAAAGAAATGTCTAAAACAGGGGAGGCAATTCAACTGAGGACAGCAGTGGACCACAATAACTGAGGAACAGTTATTTTTCATAGCTTTTTGAATCACTCTATAGTTACAGAGCTAGCGGATAACTCCAAATCTATGCAACAGGTTAAAAATTACAGAGGGGATCTTACACACAATATAATTCCTGTAAATTCTTCCCTCCTCTATAAATTATTAAAGGTATCTTCTACAACGACACTGTTGGGATAAGAAAGTAACCTGTATTACCAACGAAGCACTACTATCACACTGGGATACTTTTTTTATTCTAGTCTTCTAGTAAGACAGAAGGGAAATATGAAATTGAGACATACTCAACTTTAAGTAGAAATTACTATTTTGATTGGTCCCCATAAGGAAGGACACAAGTATTGAACAGCCCAAACAAACCGTTCTAGAAACAGAACGAGGCATGAACTTCAACTGTATGCTAGCACATGCTTATATACTTGGCAGACTTACAGACTTCCATAATGTCTAATGCATAAAGAACATTTGCCTACAGTGCTTTTACTCTGAATTTAGCAACTAAGGTCTTCTCACAGATACATCACAGTTTGACCTATTTTCAGGTAAACTGTCATGTTACCGTGTCTGGGGTTTTTTTTGTTTCAATCCACCTTCTTAAAAAAACAACCACGCAAAAAAAGCCCCAGCCTTAAAATCAAAGACTGAGTAACAGACTAGTTTCCTTGTAGACCATGCATCTTCTAAAAAACCAGAATTGCACAGACCAAACAGCAGTGTGTTGTCATGTAACTGCCACATAACTACACAGCATAACTGAATGCATCCCCGATGGACAGCCAGTTTGACTGTGTTTTTTGCAGCAGGAAAATGGCCACCAATTCCATTAATCTCTAACAAATCACTAAATCACCATTTTATGTAACTTCACTGTACATTTTTCAAGACTGACAATACTTCCTTTCTTTTTTTACTAACATAGACGAAAATAACAAAAATATTGCAGGGAACATGCCTGCTGATGTTGTATGCTGCTACTTCTAGGGCCACGATAGAACTTCTTTGATTCGCAGAGTGTCTAATGTGCATAGATCTGCTACTCAATAATATTTTGTCGTGGGTTTGACCCTGGCTAAATGCCAGAGACTGGCTAAAATGTCAGAGACTGGCTCTGCTGGACATGGTGGAAAATTTCCAGAATCTTTACTCAGGACATGCAGGAGCCATCTTTGTACCCCACTGTCTTGGATTAGACAAATATCCTAGGTGGAAAGCACTCCGAGCAGGAGCCTCCCCCCACAGCAGAGGTTTCTGGCACCCCTCCCCCCACAACACAGAATATCTCAGCCTAAAGTGGAAAGAACTGTTTAATTAACAGACCACACAGTGGAAAGGGAAAAGGGGAAAGGGGTCAGAAAACCTGAACAAACAGCTGATGAGCTTAGTGTCCTTTTCCTCAGGCGTAGCTTCCCCTTTCCGGGGGGAGGGGGCCCCGAAGGGCTAGGTGAAGTTTCTCTGGTGGCTCCCTGGATGATTCTCGTCCGCTGTCCCCCGGGGCTCCTCAGGTTCTTGGATGAGAAAGCAAGTCGAAGAAAAGGGTCCAGAACGATGAAAAACAATCCCAGGGAGGAAAAAAAAAACCCAACCCAAGCAGCAGCCACACCAGTAGCACCAGCCACCAGCAGCAGCAACTGACCGAGCCAAAAAAAAACAGTGTCCCTTCCTTCTCACTCCCCCGTAGGAGAGCTGGGGAAAGTTTCAAAACATCCTACGCTGGCGGCAGAGCTCCCAGCTGCGGGACACAGTTAAAGCTACAGGACCATATTTCTGGTCAAGCATACAAAACGATAGGGAATACAAGATATCATTATGCCACCCCAGGACACCCACCCTGTTCACTGGCAAAAACTGGGCCAGGCAAAACTACCACATATTTGAAACGGGAAACCATTTGCCTTCTGTTTTAATGGAACATCTGAGTGAACATAGTAAAAACTATTGTATTTCTGAAGAATTTTTTCTCTCCCTCACTTTTTGCCTCACTCACCAAAACCAGTAATACTGCCTCCATGACATCATTGTAATTATTCCACAGTCAGAAATCATTTACAGTACATCCCATCACAAATTCACAAAATAAGTGATTATGCATCAGGTTACAATTACATGGAAGAGAAAATAACCCAAGAGCTCACAGTAATCTACCTATCCCTCAAGTGAGCACTATGCAAATTAACAAGTTACAATGTTGTCATAACCAAAAGTTAAGCAGTTAAAATCATGTAGTCCAGCTAGTGCGTAAGATGATACAGAAGGTTGTAGTATGGCTTGGGCTGGGAGGAACCTCAGAGATCATCAAATCCCAAACCTCTTGCAATGGCAGTCTCTAAACCAAGTTGCTCAGAGTCCCATCTAAATTTACCCTGGACACTTCCAGGGATGGGGCCTCCCTGGGCAATCTGTTCCAGTGCCCCGCTACCCTCATGGTAAAGAATTTCTTCCTAATACTTAATCTAAACCTCCCATCTTTCAGTTTGAAATCATTCCCCCTTATCCTGTCATACCTGTCCTTGTAAAAAGTCTCTCTACATCTTTCAAGTAGGCTCCCTTCAGGTACTGGAAAGCTGCAATGAGGTCACTTCAAAGCCTTCTCTTCTCCAAGCTAAACAAACCCAATTCTCTCAGCCCTTCCTAATAGGAAAGGGGTTCTATCCCTCTCTCCTTTGGGTGGCCTCCTCTGGACTCGCTCCAGCAAATCCACATCCTTCCTGTGCTGGGACCCCAGAGCTGATGCAGCACTGCAGGTGGGGTCTCACTAGAGCAGAGCAGAGCAGAGGGGCAGAATCTCCTCCCTGGCCCTGCTGCCCACACTGCTTTGGACACAGCCCAGGACATATTTGGCTTTCTGGGCTGGGAGTGCTCATGGCTGGGTCATGTGCAGCCACCAGCACCCCCAGGTCCTTCCCAGCAGGGCTGCTCTGATCTGCTCATCCCCCAGCCTGTGTTGGTACCGGGGGTTGCCCCAACCCAGCTGCAGCACCTTACACTTGGCCTTGTTAAAACATGAGATTCCCAGGGACGCACTTCCTGAGCTTGTCCAGGTCCCACTGGGAGGTATCCCATTTTTCAGATGTGTCAACTGCATCATCCAGCTTGGTGTCACCTGCAAACTTCCTGGGTCCCTTTGCCTATGTCATTAATAAAGATATTAAGTAACAGTGGGCCAAAGACAGATCCCTGGGGGACACTACTTGTCACTGGTGTCCATCAGGACTCTGAGCCATTGACCACTACCCTCCAGATGTGACTGTCCAACCACTTTCCTATCCATCTAACAGTCCACTCATTGAAATCATCGCAGGAAGATGCTGAATGGGACTCCATCAAAGCCTGTATCAATTCAGACTGAAACCATGTAACCTTGTTCTGCCTCCAGAGAAGCTTTTATTCAGTTGCAGAGGGAAAGTAAGATTAGGTCAAGGAAGGTAGCAATGCTTTCTTTTAGTATCTTCCAGCTTCCAAGTATTTTTTCTCCTGAGACTCTGAGGCTGCTATGGCTTGTCTATTTAGCAGTACCCCTGACAGACTTCTTAAGTATTTCTCCTTAAACATAGCTGTCATGCATCCAAGATACACTTCAGTAATTTTTGGAACCGTAAGTATTTTCCTGGAAATTTGGTTGGTAGTCTTTAAGAAACTAGCAAGAAATGCAGCTAATTTACTCTTTCTGTGAAAACTGCATTATGTAAACTAATAGTAAATTCTCCTGTGGAAGGGTTTTCTGGTTACTAAGTGAATATACAGTCTTTAGTTTCCATAATAACAGTTCTTAAGTAAACACACTTCAGGAATTATGATTTATTAATAGAAATTGTTTCAATCAGTGTTCTAGCTACTGATAGATCCTTTGGATTTTTTAAAAATTTTGTGCATTATATTATTGCTTGTAAGCTAGCCAAACATCTAACACAAAATGAAGTTGTTCCACTGAAGTTTGTGAATTTTAAAAGGAAGAACCATATCCTATTGCATACATGGGTACCACACAAGCAATTGCATAACTGGGACACTTTTGGTGCAATCCCCCCCTTTTTGCTGCATTTCATTAAAAAAAGTAGTGCTATGATATATCATGGCTTGAAAGTCAACCTATTTTATATAGTACTAAGCAAAACCAAACTGTTTATTTGGTCCAGCTTCAGGTGGCTGACCAGTTTTTTAACTACACTGAACAACACTAAAGTACTATTTGCAAAATAATTTAGAGGCACCCTTCCACAGCATTTCTGAGACAGACACTTCCAACAGTTATCACAATACACTATTTCTGGAGTTGCACAGAAAAACAGACCCAAATCCTCATCTAGACTGAAAAATTAACTGAGATTTTATTTTAGTTTTTCTTTTTTTCACTTGTATCATCTCAACAGACCCACTTTCCAGCTTAATCATATACACATGAAGACATGCTGGAACCTGTGAAGTGGAAACCTAGAGGACAGCAAGGCTGCTGCTACTAAAACACGGACTTGTGAAATTACAGTCTTTATTCCATTATCAGAATCAAAGTACAGAAAAGGAAGAGTAATTTACTGTAACTATACTGAATGATCATCTTTTAATTGGCTATCCAGACTCTTTGTGGTGCATTCTTCAAAATATTTCAGTGCCACCTCAATGGGAGAATTTCTACTCTGGCTCACAAAACTTTTTGAGATGCTTCCTGAAGCCTCTGAAAGAATGTTGTAGGATGACATTCGTTGGGTGGTTTCTGATTATAACATAGGATTAAATGGCTGATATAACAGGATATATCAGTGAAAAATATAACGTGTGGAGCACTCAACCATTCTATGGAAAATTCATGACGCCACCATCCTCTTCTACAGGTAGAAGAAAAATATAAAGGAATGAAGGATGTAAGAACCTTGGCTACGAAGTTTGGGGACAGAGTTCTGAAAAGCTGGGCTGTAACTGACCCCACAAACAAAAAAATGCCAATTGCAAGTGTCTAATGTAGCTAACAGTCAAATCAGATACCTCAAGATTCAAATGCAAAGGTTATAGTTACTGCATGTACTGACCTCTCAGAGATTACAACAGGTCAGTACAAATGGGAAGCTCCATCACGACCTCCTTCATTTCAGCTAGTCTTCGTGCTATTAGAAATTTTTTAGTTCTTCATGCAAAAGATGATAATGTCATGTCCCTACTGATTGGACATTGTATTAACAAATGAAATTGACCCATATGTGAGAGTGTCAAAAGGAAGAAGATCTCAATTAATGAGGAAAATTAAAACATGTTTCTATTACTTTAAATCAGTTTTTTACTATAATTTTTTTATGTGCACATAATGATTCCAAGTGGAATCAACAATAGCTGCCAAAATGTTTTCAATATCTTTGCTCTGTAAGCTGCTACTACATATTTCTGAGAACATCAGTGCAATCAAAATTATTCTGAGCTCTAAATCTCTGGTACACAATCAAACAAAAATGACAATACATAAAGAGACTGTTCTCACAAAGGAATTTCCACACAGCCAAGTATTTCCTCAAAGCAAAAAACATTAATAATAGTCTAAGCACACATGCAATTTTAAGTGTATAACAATAACTACTGAAATACAATTACTGACATGTTCTACATGACATAGTTCTATATTCCTTTGTAAGACGTAATCTTTATAAAGTAAGTTGAAAGCCACATTTTTCATCCACATTTTCAATATGGAAGAGTAAAGAAAGTTGTAACACAAATCTTTTAAGGCGGATTAGGTTTGTTTCGTTTTGTTGCCTTTTTTTTTAAAGAACAATTTCATGCAAAATTAAAAACTACTCCAGAAAAAAACACATGGTATGTCCAAAGACACAAGAAGAAAAAAAAGGGGAAAAAGGTGGTTAGAACAGTGTGCTTTGAAGTTTTAACACTATCATTCATTTTTTCCTCTCTACTAATGTCTATCTTACAGAAAAGTACAAATGAAGTTTACAAATGAAGTAGCTTACAAATGAAGATTTGCAAACTACTAACTCTGTAGTTCAAAGTAGTCTGTGAAGAACAAGGAAACTGTATAATCCAATGCATGAATTATCTTTAGGAATAAAGAAAGAAGAGTGTAGCTGAACTTTTGCAGGTGATGCGTAGTAGCAGTTAAGCAGGTCTAAATGTAGTTTAAGTAGCTTTTTCATCAGTGGAGAGAGCTCTAGGGAAAGAAGGTTCACTTGTAATAAACTATTACCTTATGCATTTGATGCATGCCTTCCTGCGGATAATCTGTAGGCCCCATTGTCGGCATTGGATGTGGGACACTGGGTGGACCAGGACTTGGCCCCATCATGCTGTGAACGGAGCCAGGAGATGGCCCTGGTCCTGGGCTAGGTCCCAGAATCGGTCCAGGTGAAGGTCCTGGTCCAGGGGAAGGACCAGGATGAGGCATGGCGCCAGGGTCTGTCGGCGTGGACATCTATTTTCTGTCTCCTTTTCAATTAGCAGAATAGCTCTAATAACAAAAACAAAACAAAACAAAAACAAAACCACAATTTCTATGTGACATTAGGGGCATTGAGAAAAAACATAATAAAACCTACTGGCAATTACACACACACACACACACACACATATATATATATATATATATATACACATACACATGCAAACTGTCATCAAAAGAAAATGCTTACACAATCCCTAATGTTGCCCATTAGCTTGATCATCCTTCTAAAAGCCCACTAAAAAGATAAGGATCCTCATAATTCCATCCATTTCTGGATGTTTGTATGGTACTCACAGAACAAAGCAGCTGGAAATGCTATGAGAAACATCTACCAGAAAACAACAGTTGAACTGACTTGATACCACCAGATGTGTCATGTGGGCTAAGCAGAGCACAGCAGTACTAAAAACAGGAAAGACAGCTGGGCATCTCTGCAACCTACATGTTAAAAAATCTCTCCCCAAGCAGGTGTAACCAGGCTTTTCTGTTTTCAGAACTTTTTTTTCATTTGCCTTAGAGCGCTAAGACATACATGGAGCCAGCAGCCTGGCCCAGAGTAGCTGACTGGGAACGGCCAGAACCAGTAGTGACAGTGACAGGCTGGAACACAGCCTAACTGCCCCCAACCACGCAGAGGCCAAGAGCTCCACTGCAGAGCCACAGATTGCAACAAGCAGGGTGGGAGCCAGGGGAACTACAGGAGAGCGCCAACACCCACATGGAACTGGCTGCTTGCCCTAGAGCGGCTGACTGAGCATTGAACGCAGCCAGCAAGGACAGCAGCTGCTCCCACTCACTCAAAAAGGGTCCATAGGTAGTGAACATGACCACGGTATGCTGGCAGCACTCCCCTCTGACTGTTCGGGAGCAGCCAATAAAGTCAGTGAACAGACCCAGTAGCTGGGTGAAAAAGGGAATAATTTTATTAGTGTATGTTCCCTCATGTATGGTTTTGAAAGCCACAGAGCTCACTCCCCCTGAAGTCACTGTACCATCCATGTCAAAAGCCTCCAGACAGACAGACCATCTAATGGTAGATGCAGCTCTTCAGGACTCAGGTTGCCAGGAGTACCTAACGCCTCTCCAAAAGGCTCCTGTCACAAATGTGTTACTGTAAATGAGCTGTCGCCAGGTTAAGGAGCCCTGGTATGCAGTGAACAGCCTGTGCAGTACTCGTGAGAATGAGGGAGAGATTGATGGTCTATTCCCAGAGAATCTCAGACATTTCAAACCTCCACTGAAGCAAAGATGCAGGTGAACCCAAAACCCTACTATAAACAGTGCGGCAGAGATTTCTTGAACATGAACACTGGAAGCTGGTCCCTGTCCACACTAGGCAGAATACTCTTCCTCCTGAAAACTTGAAGATGACAAATACGACAACTGGTACATTTTACAAGAGGTATGAGGCCCTGGAACTGGAAGGGCAGTCAACTGATGAGGTAGACAAAGGCCCTTCTGGGATGGAGGAACCACCTGGGCCAAGACGGCCTACTACCCTCATCACTAGCACCTGTTAAGCAAAAGGGAAGGGTAACTGACACAGGTGACTCCCTTCTAAGGGGAACCAAGGGCCTGCTATGCAGACCAGACCCAACCCAAAGGGAAGTCTGCTGCCTCCCAGGGGTGCATGGCTCCAAAACTTGTGTCATCAGCAGAATACGCATTTTTTTTTAAATCATGGCGTGGTCTATACAACAGTTGGTCTATGATACCTGAAGGGATGCACCTTTCACAGAGTGGAAAAAGGGTTCTACCACGAGAGCTAGCAGGGCTCATTGTCAGAGCTTTAAACTTGATTGGAAGGCACGAAGGGATAAAACCAGACTTGCCAGTGATAAGCACTGAGATGGCACACCAAAACTTGAGGAACTAAATGTTGAGTGATTGAGTGATCTCACTAGCATTTTAGTGAGATCACTCAATCTGCTCCATGAGGTGTAGGCTACAATGAACCACACAGCATAAGAAAGGAGTAAGGGAAAGCTTTGGCCCAGTGCCAGAGATATCACATCACTGGTGTAAACAAAACTCAGAGGGGTAAGTCCTGTGACTGGTGTGTCCTGATGGTTGCATGCCACTTCAGGAGGGATAGGCAGGGCAGAGGGGTAGCATTGCTCATAATGAAGGGACTAGAATGCATGGAGCTTACAACTGGAAACAGCAGGGTTGAGAACCTCTGGGTTAGGATTAACGTACAAATAAATAATGAAGATGTTATCATGGAAGTCTGCTGGAGACCATCTAGGCACAATAATTAAATCAATTCTTCAAGGAACAAAGGGACATCTTCAAATTTCTCCTTATGGGGTAATTCAACCTGTCAGATGTTAACTGGGGACACCACACAACTGGCACAATCAAGTCCAGGAGATTCTTAAAACAGCTGGATGCTACTTCACAGTTCAGGTACTAGGAGAGCTGGCTAGGAAAGATGCTCTCCTTAATTTCATGCTTGTTAACAGAGAGGGTCTCATGAATGACAGTGATCGATGGCCTTCCTGGCCTTAGTGCCTGTTTTTGCAGGTCCTGGCATCCATCAGTGCTGGTCACTCTTTAAGCACCATGTTCTAAGAGCACAGGAGCAGGCAATTCCCAAATGTCAGAGGCCCAACAGGTGAGGAAGAAGGCAAGTAGGCTGAACAGGAATATTCTTTGGAAGGTGGAGGCAAGAAAGGAAGGTATACGCTCAGAGGAGCAAAGTCAGGTGATGTGGCAGGAATACAGAGATGCTGCGTACCACTGTAGCAGAAAAATTCATCAGGCTGAATCTCAACTGGAGTTGAAGCTGGCCACAGTTGAGGGCGATAATTTTAAAAAAGGGGCTTTAAATGCATTAATAGCAAAAGACAGTGGAGAAATAAGATTGTCCTGTTACAGGATGAGGATGGTCACCACACAAAGAGGGACACAGACAAGGCAGTGTTTAATGCTTTCTTTGCCTCTCTCCTCAATGCTGATCATGGATTAAGGGGGTCCCAGTGCTGTGGGCCGGAGAACCACAGCTGTGAGAATGATCAACTCTCAGTTGGATCTTGAACTTGTGTGGGATCCACTGCTTCAGCTGGATCCCTGTAAATCTATGGGGCCCAATGGAATTCATCTGAGAATACTCAAAGAGCTGGCTGATGCCATTGTGAGGTCTTTCTCCATTTTTAGGCAGTCTTGGGAATCCAGATAGGTCCCAGTTAACTGGAAGCTGGCTGGCATCCTGATTTGCCAGGAGAAGGATGAGCCTGCAAATTACAGGCCTGTCACAGTCTCAGTTCAGTGACCAGCAAAATTACGCAGAAGATTTTTCTGAGAGGTATTGAAAAACACCTGAAGGACAACGCAGTCTTTGGTCACAGCCAGCACAGGTTCATGACAGAAAAGTCCTGCTTGTCAAACTTAACTGACTTTTATCACAGCATAACCCACTTGGTTGATCAAGGGAACCAGCTGATGTAATCCTTTTGGATTTCAGTAAAGCTTTCAATACTGTCTGTCACAGTATTCCTGTGGACAAAATGTCCAGCACACAGCTGGATACAGACATCATGTGATAGGTAAGCAACAGGCTGATGGCCAGGCACAAAGGGTTACAGTAAACAGGGTGGCATCAGACTGGTGACCAGTCACTAGTGGGGTTCCACAGCACACCTCCTTAGGGCCAGTGCTCTCAAACACAGTATCTCAGAATGGTTTGGGTCATCTTTAAGATCATCTAGTTCCAACCCCCTTGCCAACAGCAGGTACACCTTCCACTAAATCAGGCTGTTCAGAGCACAGCTCAACCTGGCCTTGAACACTTCCAGGGATAGGGATTTACAACTTGATCTACAACTTACGGATCTTCTCAAACTCTGCCAGTGCTTCATGACCCTCACCTTAAAGAATTTCTTCCTATCAGCTAATCTAAACATACCCTCCTGAAGTTTAAAACCACTGCTCCTTGACCGGCCACTCTCTGCGCATAGAAAAAGTCCTTCTTTGTCATTTTTATAAGGCCCCTTCAAGTACTGGAAGGCCACAATGAGGTGTTCCTGAAACAGCCTCTTTTCCATGCTGAACAACCCCTTTTCTCTCAGCCTTTCTTCACAGGAGAGGTGCTCTTTCTAATCCTCTTCAAATTCATGGCCATCTTCTGGACCCACTCCAACAGGTCCACGTCCTTCTTGTGCTGAGGACCCCAGACCCGGACACAGCACTCCAGGTAGGGTCTCATGAGGGAAGAGAAGAGGGGAAGAATCACCTCCCTCACTCTTCTAGCCACATTTCTTTTGATGCAACACAGGATGCAGCTCACTTTTTGGGCTGCAAGCGCACACAGACCACTCACCTTCACAAACCACAGGGATATAGGACTTGAAGGGATACTAAGTTTGCAGCTGATACAAAAGTGGGAGGAGCTCCATGCAAATTTGAGCTCCCTCACAGCAAAGATGCCCTGCAGAGAAACCTAGACAAATTGGAAGGCTGGGCAATCACCAACTGTACGCAGTTTAACAAAGACCATTGCCAAATTCTACACCTAGGATGGGGCAACCCTGGATATACAGACAGACTGAGGAATGAGATGCTGGAGAGCAGTGCCAGAGAAAGGGACTTAGGGGTCCTGATCAAAGGCAAGTTGAACATGAGCCAGCAGTGCCCTGGTAGCCAACAGGGCCACCTGTGTCCTGGGGGGCATCAGGCACAGCATCACCAGCTGGGCAAGGGAGGGGATTGTCCTGCCCTGCTCTGTACTGGGGCAGCCTCACCTTGAGTGCTGGGGGCAGTTTGAGTGCCACAGTAGAAAAGAGATATAAAGCTACTGGAGAGTGTCCAAAGGAGGGACAAAGACATAGTGAAAGGCCTAAATGGGAAAGCCAGAAGGAGCAGCTGAGGAAATGTGGCTTTTTCAGCCTGGAGGAGAATGAGGGGAGACCTCATTGCAATCTACAGCTTCATCAAGAGGGGAAGAGGAATGACAGACACCGATCTCCTTTCTCTGTTGTGAGCAGTGACAGGACTTGAGGAAATGGCCTGAAGTTGTGTCAGGGAAGGTTTAGGTTGGATGACAGGAAGATACCCAGAGGGTGGTTGGGCACTGGAATGGGCTCCCCAAGGAAGCAGTCACCGTACCACCTTGACAGAGTTCAAAAAGTATCTGGAGAACATTCTCAGGTACATGGTGTGATTCTCAGTGTGTCCTGTGCCGGGCCAAGAATTGGACTCAATGATCCTTCTGACGACTTCCAGCTCAGGGTATTCTGTGATTCTATGACTTGATACCTTGGGATCCTGTTTCCTTGCAAGGTAAAATACAGAGATGCCTACGAAGCTTCTCAGTTCAAAACTCTACAGTTAGTTGAGTTTGACAACTACAGATTAGTTGTCCACAGCCCCAAAACACAATCACAAAAGGAATCAAGTTATCATATGTTCACAACTGGGAACACCATGCCATAGCTACCTCTAAGAGGCCTACATTTGGCTGTATGAAGGACAACACACATTTCCACACAACAAATAGTTCTTACATGAGTCAGTCATTATATTGCAAAATCTAAGACTGACAGTCTCAAACCTGAGTCACTCTGCATATTAGAAGTGAAATTCAATACATTTAACAAAGCAGACACCTACCTAGTGCCACCACAACCATTTAGACAAATGTATACAGAACCACAACACAATCAATTACAAAAGTGCTATAAGTATATAGTATCCCAAAATATGGTATTTCACAAAAGACATCAAAATCTTCCCCTGTATTCACTTGTTTGACCTTATTTCAAACACAGCTTGTAGTTCCCATAAAAACTGGCTCCAGCCTCAGGTCCATTAGTTACACTGACACTTACAAATACATTAAACATGTCCTGTATGCAAATTTGAAAAATTAAAAATTCTTTTTAATGGGACAGCAAGTGTCCAAACTGTGAAAAACTGTAACTACCAGAGGTGAATATTTGCATCGCTTACACCAGATCAAATCCGTTCATCATCTTTCTTTGAGAAAAGATAAACTCACCCAATCTCACATAATTGTGAATTGTCTTAAACAGATTTGTATTCAGAGATTTTGTATGTCAAAGAACGTGTGAAAAAAAAAGTAATTTATAAAATCTATATCAAGGGAACATAAAGTATTGGAAAATACTACTTAAATGAAAGCAATAAATCCTGTCCGAAGACAGCCATGGAAATAAAGAGACAAAGCAATTTGCTCAGGCAACAGTATTCCACAAAATTAAAAAACAGCCACTGGCCTAAATCAGAACACAGTATGGCCCTCCTAACTAAATATCTGTTCACAGAGCAGACCTGTTAAAAAGTTTATGGTTTAACATGTTTCAAAAATAGCTTTTTGAAGAGACTGTATTTAAAAACTTCACAGAAATTAGGCACCCTGCTCTCATTAAAATTAAGTAAAATCTAAATACCTAACTTCTTTAGGCCGTTTAAAAATTCACATTAAAGTCAAAGCAAAAATCTACAAAAAGACAACAGGTCCAACAGTGGCCAATATCCATGCAGATAGCATTGGTATTAGTTTGGCTAAATTCTGGTGCCTGCTATGAAAAAAGCAGTATGAAGCCAGCTCCCTGCCAAAACCAGTGTTGACCTATTTCTTTGGACTGCTTTATAATCAGCAGTGACTGTTACAATTAAAAAGCAAGGGGGAAGGAAAGGCAAAAAAAGTAAATGTTCCGAACAGATTATAAAGAAATAGGAAGTAGAATGGGAAAAAAACCCTCTACCTTATTGTTCCAAATGACAAGGCTGCTGGCCCTGATTCTCAAACACATTACATGTTAATTGTTTCTCAAGTGTCCAATTTTACAATTTCCTCAAAACACTCACTAGAGTAGTGTTATCCACATGACTTCGAATAGGATGTATTTTTTCTTGAACTGTAATCTCTTACCACCTCTTAGATCTATTTACATCAACATGACAAAATCTCTTCTGTGAACAGCCCCAAATGAGCCACTCACAACTGAATAGTTGTGGTGATTCACATGGTTCTACCTGTGATCTCAGAGAATTTCTCCACCTCTGCTGGACATAACCAGAGTTAAGACAGGCAAATAAAAAAGGCATCTATCTTCTCTCAGGATAACTTTGGCCAGATCCAAATACAAAGAGCCACAAAACAAGAGCTGAAGATTAACAGAGAGACTGAGGATCTCTGCTCAACTATTTCCAGATCAAATGGTTTAGGACAGTGAATATTTACACTGCAAACAATTTGAAATAACAGTCCCTTAGCATATATGTTTCTGCACTGTCATTTTATATACACCTAGAAAGTTTTGTAGATATAACTAATTCACTGTACAATAGGGTCTCCATAAGTTCAATGTTTCTATTGCCCCTATTTTGGTATAAACTTGCTACAAACCCAAAGGCAACAAAGGAAGGAATTTTTTTCGCATAAGGAAATATTAGCAGATCCCAAACGAAAGGTAAAAAATCATTTACATAACTTTGGAATTCAAGGCCAGCTCTACACCCAAAAAGATCCAGGGATTACAGACTGCTTTGACAGGGCACACACAAAGTCTAAGAACAGATGGAGCAGTATTTATAATTCTTCTAGCTAGTTCCCTTCACCCTCCAGTATAACTTCTCCCTTTCCTCTCAACCTAAATTGAACTTCAGCCAGGATGTTTTGGCCAGATCTCCCGCCTTGGATATGTAGTAGAAAGTAAGGAAACTATACCACTTAGAGCTGATGAAAAGGAAATGTGGAGCTACACAACAGCCACACAAATACTGCAAAGCTGACTGTAACTTTCTTCACAAAAAAATAGTTACAGTCTACTTCTCCCCCAATATTTCCAACTGAAGTCATGACTCACAGGCGGCTTTGAAAAGATAAACTGTAAACTTGTGATACACTACAGGCTAAAGGAGTTACCTTGACTATACTACCATAGAAAAGTTGAAATTATACTGTCAGTGATTTGTATTACTTGCATAATCAGTTAACTAAAATCAAATTAATATGCTCAAAGTAGAAGAGCTGATTTAGTAACCACAGCAGCTCATCATCATTAAGTAACTTTCCATACTTAGAAGCAAATCAGTGTTTTGTATTGTACAATTTTGCAGGACACTCTGCATTACCTTTTATCATGATTTAACTACTGTCATTTGATTAAATGACAATTCAATCAATAAACAGGTTTACATGAAACAGCAAAAAACCCAGTGAAAATAGTCAGATCTTCAACTAACATGTACCAGAGTTACTCAGCTCACATAAGAGAAGCCAAACACACTAGCAGCTGAGATCCTGCCTTTGCGTACTCACGCACGCAATGTCAGTGTAACCCGAAAACCTTTTGTAAGGGAATTTGTAGTTTAAAATACAAACCACAGAATCAGAAATGCTGAACCTCAATTACTTATCGAGACACTTAGACAGGAGGAAAAAAACTCTGCACACTACTCTGGCTGCATGTCTAGCTCTGTATCAGAAACTGTTGCAGGAATCCCAGCAGAGCTCGCAAAATGGGTGGAATGCTTATACCAGAAACTTCATTGTGGAGTCACATAGTGTAAGATCCATTTTCACATGCAGAGAGAGTTTACCTCAGGATGATAGTCAATACTCCTCACCTTCAAATATTCTTGTAGAAATTCTTACTCCTACTGTTTAGCTGTTTCAGCTTTACACAGAGTTCAACTTTTCTCAACTACTCTAGCTTACAGCCTACCCTCTTAGGAAAAATTAACATCAGCACCAAGAAATGACTGGCTAACAGCTGGGAGTTGAATGTACTCCAGACTGTCAAAAGGCATAATCACAAATCAGAGCGCACACAAGTTAGGCTAAGCTATGCCGCCAGACTTTACAGGGAAGACACTGCAGCAGAAACATATGATCCTTTCTGAAAGCTTTGCTGCAGAAGACAGTAGCCTTCAGGAAAAGAGGAGAGCAGATAGCTGCAGTCAGAAGTTTAACTGCCATCAGACAATACCCAAGAGCAAGCCCACATTTGCTACATATGTAGATTCCACTGTAAATTTCATACACAGAAACCTGATACATGCCACTACTGAATAGCCATGGATTAAGTTTTCATACTGTGAGCTTTACTTCAGGTATTCACAGTTACTGAACACTGTCTTCTCGTTTGAGTCTTTAAAAAAAAGCCATAATGAGATGCAGGCAGAAGGAATGGAATGCACCATGTTACTGACAGACCTTGCCTTTACTTAAACGGAAAGAAGAGGAGGAGGAAGGGAGAAGATTGTTTCAAACATGAGTTTCTTGTGGTAAAACACTGATGAAAATATAAATGAAAAATGTATAGTTTCTGTAACAACGAACTTATTCTTAATATTTTCTCAAAGGTCCCGCCACTAAATGATCCACCTGGGTGCTCAAACTCTGAAGTGATAAATAGGAAATATTCTCTGCCAAGTGGAGACAAACAGGAAAATGTTTACACCTAATAACTAATGACTTTAAATGTATCAGAAACAAAGAAAACAATTTTCAGTGATAGTCTTCTTATTCTACTGCATTTACAAACTAAAAAAGCTGTGTTTAAGAAAGCCTTACTTCTTCCCCTTATTCATCATTCTTTATCTTGGAAGTAAGACATGCGCTTTTCTCGAATGCCAATGTTATGACAAGTGATCTTTACGCCATAATGTGGTGTTTACTATTTCACTAGAGAATTGAAAAAATAAAAACTAATCTGATAAAGTCCAAAAGTGATGGAGGTCCAGGAAACCTTTACACATGCAGACCTTTACACATGTGTTCTTTACACATAGAGAATTTTGACTGCAGCAGGAAACACAAGGAAATGTAATAGGCATTTTGATAAGTAATTTGCAAAAATATTCTAAATCACATAAAGAATGAGAAGTCTCCTTCTGAAAAGGATCACTAGTTCACAGCAGTATTACTCATCAGGACCACAAAAAAACAGAGGTAAACTGTAGACATTTTCTAAGTTGCTACTGTGCACATTCTGACCTCAACTTCAGAAGTCCAACAAAAACTGAGAAAAATGTATCTGCAGATAGTAATTTCAAACACATCTTTGTCAAGAATACACGTAATATAAGTCTGCTAGCTGAAGGACTTTTTCTCTTGTCAATTTTCAAGCCTCAGGTGTTGGTGAAAGTATTTTTCAAACTTGACAAGAAAGGCTCATAGACCACTTCAGAAATGAACAAAAGAAAAGATCGAAGACTGCTTTGAACACACTCTTTTGGCACATGTTCTATGCAACACCACAGAAATACCAGTCTTAGAGCTGAGACATAACTCATGAGAGAAATACTGTTTTAAAACAGTATTTTAAAAAACTTTACCCTCACCTCTGGCAAGTCCACATATGCTGTATGATCCAGTCAAAATTTTAAAAGCTCACTATTCATACAGTGTTTTTGCTATTATTTATATATGTATATATATACACATACATAAAAACCTGCCTTGAGACAACCCTATCCTTCTGGTACACTACCTTTTTTTTTCCATACTATAACAAAAGGACAAAAGAAACAAAGTCAAAGACAGTAATAGGGCAATTAGGTTCCCAAAGAGAAAGTGTGCCCGTATTTGCACAACAATAGTAACTTGCAGAGAAGAGACTGCCCCACCCCGAACATGTAACTGGTATACTACCAAAGGAATTAAACTCTGATACAGTGTTTATCGTTTGGATCTTAGGGGCTGTGGTTAAAACCAAGTAACACTTCAGAAAACTAAAGCAAAACAGAAGAGAATGCAAACGGAACAACGCCGTGTCATAGACCCCAGACCAATCTTTCAATGAGAGCATACAGAACACTTAAAACGGTAAAAAACCCAATGAAACAAAAAACCGAAAAACCACGAACTTTTTATCTTCAATTCTTCAGCTGGTTACTTACTTCCTCATTCATACTTACATAAGCATTCACAAAAATACATCCTAAAAAGAACAGCGTTAACGTAAAGTTTGCTAAGTCTGAATATCAACTATAAGCAGCAGATACCAAGAAAAAACAAATTCGGTGCGATCTATGTAATCATGCAGACACTTTAACACTCCCTTTACTTGACCATAACGCTCGCTTGGGGAAAAAACCAAAACCAAAACAACCTAAGCCAATCGTTAAACTGTAACTTCAGATCGAGTTTAGAAGAGCTGTAACTTTTCCAGCCGTGCGCAGTTTGTAGTTCCACCATTATAAATTTAAGAGGGGAGGAGACAACCTAAGAAACTCCATTTCTCCGCGCACCGCGGACCCAAGGAAGCGCCGCGGCGGGGGACCCGCGACCCGGGAGCCCCAGAGCGGGGGGGACGGGGCGAGACCGGCCGCTCCCTCCCTCTCTCGCTCCGCGGCAGCACCGCTGCTCTGCCCGCGGGTGCTCGGGCCCTGCAGGACGGGCGGCGCGCAGGCCTCGGCGCCGGGCCGCCCGCCGCCTCCCCCGCAAAGGCGTCGGGGCGGGCGCGAACAACCAGCAGGGCCCTGTTCTCCCCTCCAGCCTTTCGGAAAAGTTTTCTCCCCGGCCGACAGGCTGTAAAACGCCCCTGCCTGGAAATGCGGCCCCACTGCCGCCTTCCCCCGCCCCTCCACGAAGTACCGGGTGCGCCGCTAGAGGCGGTGCCCGCGCACGGCCCCATACCTCGGCCGCACGCGGGCAAGG
>VZRL01001390.1:0-63641 GCA_013397895.1 Origma solitaria | reverse complement strand
GCAGCCGGTTCGTGCCCCGGGGCGGGGCGGGCCCCGTCCCCCCGCCTCTCCTTCCCTCCGCCACCATGTCACGCCGACCAAACATGTCTGTGCGCCTGTGTGTGGCGGAGGTGACTTCCTGATCCGCCGCCGCTCGCACAGGCGGAGGGACGAGAAAGGCCACCCACTCTCCTATCCTCCCCCCTGCCGCCGCCGCCGCCTCTGCCCCGCAGCGGCCCGGGGACGGGCTCCGCTGCCCTCCGGCCCCGCCCGGCAGCTGGCTGCAGCAGCGCTCGGCCGCCCACCCCCGCCTCCGGCAGGGCACAGAACTTTTCCAGGTGCCAAACACCGCCGTTCTCTCTCCCGACATAGGGGCAGGCGAGCCGCAGGTACCTGAGCATCCGCGCGCGTGTGCATCCTCGCTCCCGCCCGGCCCGGTTAAAAAAAAATAAATTTCCGCGCACACCGGAAATAAAACGCTTTTTTGCTTGCCAGGCGATTCCAAAATTGTAAGCTCATGTTTTGTGCTACTCTGCTTGGGGGTGGGGAGGAGGAGGAGGGCGAATTTCTGCAGGGAAAACGGGAGGGGTACGCCGACATGCAAGCTATTTTGGGAAGTAAACCGCGACACCTTTACAGCAGGAGTGACTGCACAGTTAAAAACAACAGACCGAAAAGCAACAGGAGCCGCAGCCGGTCGGCCGAAGTCCCAGCCCCCGCTTCTCCCCCCTCCCCGGTGTGTGCAATGTTTGTGACAGGCAGGCAGCGAAATGATCCGGATCATGGCCTCCCTGGCTCTGCCGGGGAATGCCGCTACTCTCCTCGCAGGCGAGACCGCTCCCTCACGCACCATGTTCCTCCCCTCCCCATGCCTCCCCACTTCCCCTTGCTCGGCTGGGTCTGCGCCAGCGTGTGCCACAGCGGAGAAACAGCCCCACCGCACCGCGCTGTGCCGCCGCCGGACACCCTGAACTTCACCCTGCGACCCCCGGCAGCTGCGGCGGAACCGCCCACGGCCCGTCCGTGCGGGCTGTCGCTCCCCAAGGATCTCTCTCTCCCGTGGCCGCGTCGCCCGCAGCCCGTGGCACGCTCGCTGGGCGGCAAGACCGAGAGTGCCGCTGACTCACGAGTCAGCCACCGGCGACGCCGTGGGGGTTCTGTCGCTGCCACGCCGGAGATCCGCATCGTGATTATTCCAGAATAATATCGGATCAAAACTTTCTTCTCTCCACCCACTAGGGGATATAAATATTCGGGAGGGCCGGGCGCCGGGGAAGGTGGGGAGAGGAAGCAGGTGGCACGGCGGCGCCTGGGACCGGAGGGGCCGTGCGTGGGGAAGGGGAGCGATGGAGAGAGAGAAGGTGGGCACGGTGCGAGCCGGCGCGGCCGCTGACAATAAAGGACCGTGCCGGGCATGGGGAGCTGGCGGGGGGCGGACCGAGTTGCAAGTTGTATTTACCTTCCGCACGGGCGGAGCGCAATGCTGGTTGTCGCTCCTCTCCCCCCTCGGTGAGTCACGCGAGCCCAAAACCGGAGCAGGGACTAGATTACGAACATGACTTCACTGGTGACAGCCATTCCCTCCTCTTCCTAAACTCCTGCCCCTCCTCCGGCCCCCCCTTTGCGGACGCCACTGCTCAGGCAGCGGTGTTCCCATTGGTCGGCCGGACAGGGAGTGCCCGCCCCCTTGTGCGAAACGGACAGTTCTATTGGCCCCGGGATCTGTCGCTCAGGCGGGAGGCCGGGCGGGCGGAGGTGTGCAGGCGCGCGCGGGGCGGGGTGCGCTGTGCGGAGCCGTGCGCAGGGCGAGTGCTCCAGTCCCGGGCTGGCCGCGCAGGCTGTGCTCCCGCCGGGTGCCGCCGCCGCGCTCCTGCGCCGCTCCCGGCTCGCCCCTGCTGCGGGGAGAGAGGGGCAGGACCTCTCCCCCTACGGAGCCGGCGGCAGGGCGCGGGGGGGGGCACTTGGGGGAGCAGTTTGGGGAAGAGGTGAAGAAGGTGCTGGAACTGCGCTACACCTCTGCCTCGCTGGAGGGGCGGGGAGGAGCCAGCCTGATGGGCTTGGGGTCGGCCGCGTATGGTTGTTGGGAGTGAGAGTGTGTGTATGTGTGTGTGTGCGCCGGACGAGTGTCTCCCTCCCCTTAGGAAAAAAAACAAGCCGTGGGGGAGAAAAACTTAGAACCCCTCCCCTCTTTCCTGTAGCAGAAGGTGCTGCGGTGGAGGAGAGGCTGCTAAGAACATTCGAGCGGAACCGGCCTGTCTGGCAGGCTCCGGCTCCAGCACCGGGGCTGTCCGCAGCCCCTCGCGGTGCCGGGCCGGGGCGGCTGCTGAGGCATCGGCACATAGAACGAGCCCGGCTGAAGAGCGGCGGTGGATCTCTTGTTTCTGAGGAATAGGGAGGAAAAGTAGTGCAGTTATGTTTGCTCCGTCTTGCTTGCTTCCGTCCGCGTAGGCTTTTTTACAGTTGGTTTGGAAGTACGCTTTCCAGTTCTGCGTGCTGGTGCCGTTTTCTGGTTTGTTTTTTTTTTCGCTAAGTTGTTATTGTTGTTTGCTTGTTTGTTTTTGCTGGGTTTTGTTCTGTTTTGTTTGTTTGTTTTTTGTTTTTTATTTTTTCAATGCTGTAGGTGGTTTACCTGGTTTGCAGGGGCTGCAGAGCTCTGATGTTTTTTGTGCAAGCTCTACCTGTTCGTGTAAAAGGCGACTAAGTACTTCATTAAAATAATGGGCCTGTCGGTCTGAGGGGTTTTTTTCTTCTTGAACACCGGTTGTAGAGGCAAAAAAATACAGCCTGATTACCGTACGTGGTGTTACAGTTACAGTTTCTAAGATCATGTCACATGGGAGGTATTTGCCATTCTGAAGGTAGTGTATCTCTTACTATAAATTTCACTAAGTACTGTGGAATAAGAATGTTCGTAGGAACTTCAGTAATAAAATCAGTAGCTGCTACAGATGCTCAGGTGGCCAAGTTTAACATGAAGTTCCTCTCTTGTGGTCAGATGGAGTAGTTAAAGACCTGAAGCAGTGCTGGGAGCACCAAATGGCACCTTGTGGTCTTTAAGTGACAGCTATTGTTTGCATAGTGTTTAGCTTGGAGCTCTTCTTATTGTTTGAATCACCAAGTTATAAAGATGGCAATACGATGCTAATTACTACTGTTTCTGTAGTTTTCCAATTTAATCATTAGCTTCATCTTATTTTTTCATGTAAATGACTGTAATGCTGAAAGAAAAGTGTAAGAATCAGTGCTAACTGGACAACACTAAGTATCAATAAAACAAAAAGTTTAAAAGGCTGTATTTTCAGTTCACAATTGTCAGTGAGAAATATTTACTTGGGAACAAAATCAAAGAAATTGAAACATTCAAATCTTTATATACAAAATAGCTTATGTCATTATGTAAATCTTTTGATCCACTTGTGATTTGTAGCTTTGGTTTTAGCTTTGTCTTAAACTATGAGCTGCAAACTGATGTGTAAGAGATAAAAGAATGTAGTTAACGTTCTTGGAAAATTATGCTAATGGAAATGAAAGGGGTGTAGAGATTCTTTTTTATTGCTTTTTTTTTTTATTATTTCTTAATATTCTTTCCTTAATACTGAAACTCTCATTAGGCAGTCATTTGCCCTTGTGGTTTGTTTTTCCTCCTCTATTCCCCAGCGTAAATCTGAGGACTGTTTGCCTTTTCTCTCTGCAGAAGAGAAAACAAACATTAAATAACGGAGGGGAAGCTTTCTTTCCAGACAGCTCAACTGCTTGTTGTATTCAGCAGTGCTCAAACCATTCTAAACCAGGTCAAGCCATTCTTTTTGTTAGAAAGCATACACAGAAGAAAAAAGAAATATAAAGTTAATCTTTCAGGCAAAAGAAAAAAGGTTCTCTTGACTCTGGGATAGATGCAGCTATATTTAGTTAATGATTATGTTTATTTTGGGAAGGTTGCAGCAGCTGCTTTTATGAGAGTGTGGACACGCCTGTTGCTGGTGTCAGTCTGAAGGCTTTTTTATGTTTTGGTGAAATACCACTGAATCTCATTGTAACCTGTACTGAGGGGCTGGGAAACACGGGGTTTTGTCAAGGGAGGCATGTTCAACTTATATGAAAGTCTTAATTGGAAGGGTCAATAAGGCTTCCCTGTATGAGACTTAGGTAGCTGAAGCTTTGTGCAAAATGAATATGTAATCATCATGAATAATCGCATGCTACAGGATAAATTTGTTTTTCCCCTATTAATTTGTCTAACATAGCAAAAGGAAGAAAATATATGGGTCCTTAACATGAATTAATGGTTTGGATGTGGCCAATAACAGTAAAATGGCATGTAAAATTTTCAAACTAGGTAAGGTACCACCACAAGCAGAAGTATGTCTTCGACTAGCTAGATACGTTGTTGTGGAACTAAAACTTGTTTATGTGAAGAAAGTTACCTACATAGTAAGGCTGTTAAGAAACTGATGTATCAGTGGAACTCTTGCAGGGACACTTAGCAAAAGGAGATCATTACCATCAGGGAGTTGCAGGTGTTTACAGCAACCTCACCATTACCACCTTGAAACCCCTGCTGTAACAGTTAGTGGTGCTATTTCTGTCTTTGCTACCAATTGTCTGCCAGAGACAATTGCACACACTGCAACAGAAGTAGCAGAAAATATTATTTTTTAGTGTTTCAACCAGATCTTAGCAAAATCCAGCTGCTTTAGCCTAAGTGGCCAGTGAAAAAGGGCTAAAGCTAGAACACTTCAAGAAGATGGCTTTATACTCAAGTTTCTGCATAAAAAAACAAAACAAGAATTTTTTTATTTTCATGTGTTCACGGAAATCATAAAGAAGTGAACTTGCCATACACAAGTCCATGGGGTCTGATGGGATACACCCATGAGGGCTGAAGGAGGTGGCAGACATAATTTCTAGGCCCCTCTCAGATCTTTGAAAGGTCATGGCAGCCAGGAGAGCTGTCAGAGTACTGGAGGAAAGCAAGTACCACCCCAGTCTTCAAAGGGGGAAAGAGGGAGGACCCAGGGAGCTACAGGCCAGTCAGTCTCATGTTAATCCCCGAAAAGGTGATGAAATGTTGCATCCTGGAGGCCATCTCCACACATGTGGTAGACAGGAAGGTGATGAGGAGAAGTCAGCATGCTCAACCAACCTGATTGCCCTCTATGCTTGGAGAGCTGCCTGGGTGGGTAAGGGAAGAGCAGTGGATGTTTACCTGGACTTAGAGCAAGAGTTTTGACACTGTGTCTGGTGGTATCCTCAGAGGCAAGGTCAGGAAGTATGGCCTGGATGAGTGGACAGTGAGGTGCAGTGAGAGCTGGCTGAAACGCAGATCCCCGAGGGTTGTAATCAGTGGCACAGGTCTCGTTGGAGGCCTGCCTCTGGTGGTGTCCCCACGGGGTCAATACCAGTCTAGTAGTGTTTAACTTGTTCATCAGTGTGTAAGGGGTCAATACCAGTTCAGTATTGTTTATCTTGTTCATCAGGGACTTGGATGAAGGGGCAGATGCCTCCTCAGTGAGTTCACCGATGACACAAAGCTGGGAGCAGTGGTCGATACCCCAGAGAGCTGTGCAGCCCTGCCGAAGGACCTTGACAGGTTGGAGAGGTGGGCAGAGAGGAACTGTCTGAGATTCAACGTGTCCTATTCTGAGCGCCTCAGGACAAGAAAGACATGGGGCTCACGGAGCATGTCCCACAGAGAGCAGCAAAGATGTTGAGGGGGCTGGAGCATCCCAGTTATGAGAAATGAGGGATGGGGCCTATTCAGACTGGGGAAGAGAAGACTGAGAGAGGATCACATCAATATGTATAAATATCTGAATATCTGATGAGTGGATGTCATGGGGATGGAGCCAAGCTCTTCTCAGTGATGCTGAGTAATGGGCTGAAACTGGAACACAGGAAACTCCACCTAACCATGAGGAAGAAGTTCTCTGCTTATTGAGCACTGGAGCCTGTTGCCCAGAGTGGTTGAGGAGTCTCCTTCCCTGGAGTACTCAAAAGCAGTCTAGACAAAATTCTGAGCACTATGCCCCAGGAGATTCTGCTGGAGCAAGGAGGCTAGACTAGATGACTTCCAGTGGTCTTCTCATGACCTGAATGTTAAATAGGAAAAATAATTTCCCCGAAGTAGGTGAATCACAGAGGGAATGTTACTCTTTAACCATGTGTTGTTCTGCTGTATGTAATGATACTCCTTTGTATGTGGAGTGTATCTCTGCTTGGTATGACTTGACAACAAAGTCAACTAGAGCTGGTTCAAGCTTTTCCTTCTCTTTTGGAAGAGTTAATTACTTTTTATTTTAAAAGTAAAACTTATGTTCAAATACAACTTCTGTGAATGTACTTGGTACTCATGCCCCTTTCCCCTTAGCCTTTCTTTTGGAGACATACTCCTCTATCTGCATTCACAGGTTTCAAAGTAGCTTCTTTAGCTCTAAACTGCCGAGATGTGATATTGAAAAGACAATATTCAAGTGAGATTTTCTCAAGGCTAAATAGAGGGTAATAACAATCTCCTTGGTCAAAAAAGCCTTTCTAAATACATTCCGGAATAAACTTGGTGAGAAAGGTGGGTTGGCTTGCAAAGATAATGTGTTGTTGTTCTTATTTATTTTGTAGTTTCTAAAGTTCAGTTTGATGTCATATTTTACAGGAGAGGAGAAGCACACTGTAGTGTTATCTCTTTCTCTCTTTGTTCTTTTTAGGCTGCCATTGTACTACCCAAGCAGATAGTCCCAGTTTTGTATGCTTTTACAAGAGTAACACTCTATACTTGATTTTGTTGAATTTTATTGTAATCGTTTCTGAGCTTCTCTGCAATTTCTCAACGTCCTTTTCAGTGCCAATCCTCTCTTCTGAAGTGCTCACCAAATCCTGCTAGCTTTGTGTCAGCTGCAGATTTTGTAAACATACCCATTACTGAAGAAATTTAAAAGACTGTTAAAGAGAACCATGCCCAGAATGAATTTCTCTGGTACTCTGAGGTGTCTCTAGTTATTTAGCATTCATTCCTGGGTGCTGACCTGTTGTGGTTCTGGCATCCTGTTATCTTCTATGTGTACTTGGAGTAAAATGGTTTGTTTTCTGGTGCTGGCTCTTCCTGGCCTGTTAAACAGCCTGCTGGCAGTGGTCAAACATCTTTTGTTCAGTGGAGCAAATGCAGAATTCTGGACCGAAGCCTGAAGTTCTTAGAGAATCCATTTTGCTGTTCTTCTTGCGGTTATTAGTACTGCTACTGCAAATGTGAATTTACCCATCTTTAAACAGTCTCTGAGTTTGCCTCTTAAGTATAAGATGCAGGTAAAATATATCATGATTAACTTATTCTGGTGTTCCTTTTTAGAATCGTGTTAATTACAGAGCAGCATCAGAATATATAAAGAAAACTACCACTGTAGAACTGTGAATGTACTAGACTGGGAAAAATAATTTCTTTGCTATATGACTACAAAGACTGTGCTGTTCAGTTTAGTCCAAACGAAAAACAGGTATGGAAGACAATGGTTTTTTCTTCAAATAAGACTCAAGTCAGGCCACTATTCACATGTAATATATGTTCTAGTTTGGAATATGCTGTTAGTTTAGAAAGGAAATCTGTTTAGGTGGTGAATATTGTGGGCCTTTGGAAAGCATGACATGCTCTGAAAATTCTGTATAAATCACAGTTACTTTCCAGGAAAATCTTAAGACTTTCTGTGTATCAAGCATAGCGATCACAATGACACAAAACCCTGAATCCTCAGATTAGTAGAATTTCCCATAACTTGTTTTTTTTCTACTCCATGCAATTTCTTTCCTCCTATCAAATTTGAGTTGTGTTCCTCTTTTTTCACAAGTGCTTATCTTTGTACTTTTCTTCTTCCTTTTTTACAGTTACTTAATTTTTTTAATTTGCTTTGTGTTTTCTTCCAGAATATTTGTTTCCTTCATCATTGTTGTTTGTGCCAGTGTTATGCACAATGACTACAAGGTGGAATTACACTACATAAAAAATACTCGTTTGTATAAGCTACTGCTTACCCATTTAAACAATGTTTGAGAACCAGTTATGGCTACTTTCTCATCTTCTTGAACTACAGACTTGGTTTTGCCCAGATATAAGGATGTTTAAGACAATGGAATCTAAGTAAGGCTGAATTTGGCATAAATTTTCTAACTGCTGTTAACGTGACTTTCATCCTCCCTAAATATGTATTTTTTGTCATACTTAACTTCTTCATATGAAAGGGGATATTCTTGTCCTGGCAACCAGGAAAAAGAAATGAAATACCACAGACAAAAAAGAAACTGTAATTCTTGTTCTCTGAGGAGAAAATGTAGAGGTTTTTATGTTTGTTTTCACAGTATTTTTCTGGGGCCCTGTTGCCTGTTTCATGTGTGCTTAGTTTTCAGATTACAAAGCTGTGAATCCACAAGCAAGATACAGGTTATATAATTTTTTTCTTTTCAAATTCTCAAGCAGTAGAATATGTTTGCAACTTCTCAGTCGTTTTCTGTTTTCACGTAATACAATAAGAAGTGAATATAATTAGAACATACTCACAAATTTTATAAATGAATGCACTGTATGAAGTAGCAGAATATGTTGAGATTCTCTCCTACCTAAACATGTAACATTTGAGACAAGTCTCGTTGGCCTTCTTATCTCAAAAATGTATTTTATCAAAAATCAACCCAGTGAGTATGATGATTAGGGAAAACAACAGTAAAACAGGGAGGGAAATGGTCTGTTAAGAAAGGACCAAAGGCAAATAGCAGATCTGGGATGGGTAAGTTTTTTCTACAGGCTATCAAGCACCTGGATAACTTGGATGTATCTCTGCTGCTACTCAACTTGCAGAACAAAGGCAAGATAAATTCTTAAGGGTGCTCTGTCTGTGCTCCCTTATGAGCTCATTGTGAACTGTTATAGGTAAGTATGTTTTCATTTTGTATTTATACTTCTTCCTTACTAAATCAGATGCATGAACATGAAATACATCTACTTGAGAAGGAAGGTATGCAATTTAAGATGTGGAGTTTTGATTTCAGCTGGCCTTGTCAATATGCAGACTTTTTCTAATTTAGTGTTAGGATAATGCTCTGGTTAGGGCATAAGAATAGTTTGCTTCTGTTTAGCTTTTGAAATTGATCTTGAAACCAAAATAAATCCTTCATCATGGGATGGCGTACAGGACAGGCCATTCAGTAATGCCAATGGAAGAAGTAGATGTCAGCTTTCTGCAACTGTTTTTTGCATTAGTCACTGCTTCTAGTGATCTGCTAACACAGCAATTTGTGTCACCACTCTTTAACAACAGTAATTCAGATACATCAGGTTAATTTTGACTGGTAAGGTAAACTGGGTGTGTTGGATATGACCCAGCCATGAGCACTCCCAGCCCAGAAAGCCAAACGTGTCCTGGGCTGCGTCCAAAGCAGTGTGGGCAGCAGGGCCAGGGAGAGGATTCTGCCCCTCTGCTCTGCTCTGCTCTAGTGAGACCCCACCTGCAGTGCTGCATCAGCTCTGGGGGCCCAGCACAGGAAGGACGTGGATTCGCTGGAGCAAGTCCAGAGGAGACCACCCAAAGGAGAGAGGGATAGAGCCCCTCTCCTATGAGGACAGGCTGAGAGAATTGGGTTTGTTTAGCTTGGAGAAGAGAAGGCTTTGAAGTGACCTCATTGCAGCTTTCCAGTACCTGAAGGGAGCCTACTTGAAAGATGCAGAGAGATTTTTTGCAAGGACAGGTATGACAGGATAAGGGGGAATGATTTCAAACTGAAAGATGGGAGGTTTAGATTAGATACTGTGAAGAAATTATTTATTGTGATGGTAGTAAGGCATTGGAACAGGTTGCCCACAGTCGCTGTCAAAGTCCCATCCCTGGAAGTGTTCAAGATCAGGTTGGATGGATTTCTGAGCAATATGGTCTAGTGAAAGGTGGTGCTGCACATGGCAGGAGCTGGACCTTGATCATCTTTAAGGCTTATTTCAACCCAGGCCGTCCATTCTATGATTCTATTATATGATCCAACCTATGGCATTTTGGCAAAGTAATACTGCTGCAGGCTGTGTTTTCTACATGTTACAGAGAACTTTTTAAGAAAGGTGGTGATAGGTGAAGGCAACTTTTAATCCAACAGAAGAGGTGATTCCAGAAAGAGTCAATCAATCATAAACAGGAAATCATACAAGGGCTTACTAATTCTGTGAAATAATTGTAAATTCACATAGTCTGTCTTAGCCAGGAACATTTCCGCGTTAAGAAGATAACTGTGTTCCTTTTAGAAACCCTAATGAGTTGTTCAGGCTTTTTACATGTTTCCTACTGTATTATACATAAATTCTGCTACTTAGCTTGTAAGAATTTTGTGTTTGTTTTTGCAGTGACTTTGCCTGCTGTCTCCCTGAAAGCTAGAGGCCTTTGACATCATTTTCAGTGAGCTGTGTGTGTTAACAACACTTATGAAGCATTGCTTTAATACACGATGCTTTAATCTACTGGAGTCATGTACTTGAGTTAACTCATCATCATGTGCTTGAAAGCTTCTGGGTACGATAGTGATAATTGTTTGATTGTCCAGTTTGTTTTGTGCAATAAATGGTAAGTTAGATAGCTTAGATAGCTAAGAGATAGCCTCTGGCAAAGAAAGTTCTCAGAACAGTGGTAGCTACATACTGTGTTCATACCTTGGAAAATCTTAATACTTTCAGAAACTTAGGTATAAATGCAGGAAAAAAAGTCTGTCAGTGGATGAAATTGTGAGGCTCAGCACAAATTATTCTCACCAGCTTTGCTGGAGAGCTCCTATGAAAAGTTGCTAAGCTCTTCAGGGTTCTACTCTGCTCAGATAGGGCTTCTCATTACAGTTCTGACACAAATTTTAGTAGTTTGAAATAAAATATTTTAATGGGACACTACCTCATGGGTAGGCTCCCTCTCCAATAAATCATAAAACATGTTCCTGGAATTGGCCTATTAGATTCTTAACAGTTTGTGCAGATTAAACTACCAGGTCTAAGTTTGATGGTGCTATTTCAGTTTAACCTGTGATAGCTGAGGTGTGGACATGGCACTGCTTCTTAACCCAAAACCACAGAATGGTGGTTTTTGCTGTGGGGCTTTGTGGACATCTTGGGATATGGAGACTCTGTTACTGCACTTCACAAAGTCACCCTGCCCTTCCCCTGAAGTGAAAATACAGCTTGCCAAAAAGACTTTACATCATGGGACACTCCATTGTCCTGGCTGGCAGAAGGCAGAATGGTCTGTGTGTGAGTAATGTCTTTAACAGTTTGCTGCAATGCTTGTGAGTCAGAGTCCTATATCCCTTTCCATACACTCTTTTATGCTCAGGTGGAACGTAATATATGTGTGAGACCATTATCACAATCAAAACATTGTGTTCTTGTCCACCTGATAGGTTTTTTTTTTTTTTAGGACTTTTAAAAGCCTTTATCAGTCTGAAATCCTCTAACTGTCTCAAACATAGATGTATCTAGCCTCATGGGTTTCAGTCCTTTTGCTAAAATAGAGAGTAATCAGAACTATATTTTAATGAAAAACTGTTAGTAGAGTTATAAGCTTGATTTTTTTAATGCTTTTTGTAACTAAATGAGAGGAATTGGATACTGCTTTTGAAAAGAGTTAAAAGATACCATTTCTAATAAGAAGAGACTCAGAGGAGTTAGAAGCCTCTTACACAGAACTTATCAATGGTTTTCAAATAATCCTGTTATCAACTTTCATGAAACAGAAATAGTTTTCCTCCTTTCATTTCCTCTAGAGTGTATAAAACACATACCATTAATTAGTAATTCTGAATTTCTGGAAATTTACCACTTACTAAAAATACCTAGGACTTTTCTGCAAAGTAAATGAGGACTTTTTCCACTAAAAAAATTGTGTAAAATCACTTGCTAAGAGCAATAAAAAAATAGAGCAAAACAATTGTCAGGTTAGTCCCTGCAGCAGAGGGTTGGAATCTGGGAAAAAATTGTCATCTTTTGTTATCTACCTAGTTGTAGGGGTGTCATAAAATGTCTTAAATGACCTGAGAGTACTTGAAGAGCATTAATATTAGACAATGAGGAGAAAGATGCAACTAAATCTTAACATGCTACTATCTGGAAGAAAGTAGATAAGTTTAGTACCTCAGAGTTCATTTGTTCTGGATAAAAGATGGAAGTATCGAGGAAAACAAGCCATCATGCAACTGTGGATTTGCACTGGAGAGGTGTTCGTCTAATAGGGATTTAATTCTAGTGCACTTGATAATTTCAGTAAATATTAAGGGATGCATTTAAATGGGTCATCTCTGGTTAGAAGCTTTGGAAAGCAGAATGATTCCACTCCAGGGAAGCCAATAAGCTAGGTAAACTTACACTCCTTAGTTACAAAGGGCCTGATATTAATATCCTGGGTGATGAAACTGTGTTGATATGTTGTTGTTATTATTATACTGTCCATAATGCTCATAATTCTGTCAATTTTTTCCTGTATTATTTATTGACCCTTTGTATTTACTTCCTATTTAGCAGGGCAAATGGATTTTTCTAAGTGTGTCAGGCGTACAATCCTCTGCCTCACTATTTCCTCCATCCATTCTAATATGTGCTAACAGTAGCATTAAGGACTATGGCTCTGCACCCCTTGCCCCTGACTTGCATCTGCCCTCTGACTGCACCCAGTACTGTGAGCAAACATCAAACAAAGCAATCTCAGTCTCTTTGTGCTTGTGGAAGCCACTAAGATTTTTTTATGACAAGTTACACCTGGGTATAAGTGTGCATTGATGTTTAGGTCCATGAGCGTTAGTACGTGTGGTAAACAGACTGGTAAGCAGCACAGATGCATAATTGCATTAAACTTGCTTAGGGGTCTTTCAAAAAACTCAGAGCCTGCATTCTGCTGGTGAACTTCTGAACCTCTGCTAAGACTAGATGCATTAAGAATAATTAAAAAGGAAGAAAACAAATTTATGAGTGGGTAGATGTAAGCAGACTGAGATAGAAGAGTAATGGAGTAATGAGACAACCATCCCTACAGTGACCAAATAAAGTGACATTTAAAAGTTATCTGGATACCAGTACTGGACTGCTGTATAACAAAACCCCAGGAACAAGGAAACAAATATAATAAGTAACAAAAAATATGCTAATATAGCCCTGCATGTAAGGGATATAATGACAAAAATACCCCAAGCTAGCATCAGTTTAATTGGAGATGCGATTGTGTAAGGGCTGAAACATGTATGAAAGACATTGAAATCTCTAGCAAAATGTTTATTATCCTGCTCCACTGTAAATAAACCAAGCTATTTTGTTTGTCATTAGAAAATTATTAGGGTCATTATTGTTAATTAATGAATTGGAATTTATTATCATTAATTGTCTTGTTTGTGGAAGAGGTGATAATGGTTCTTGCAACAGGAAAAATGTTTTGAAGTAGTGATTAGAGTTATGTCTCTCTCTTCCTTCTTTCAGCTCTTCTTCTTGCATTGCTCCTGCTACAGTCAGCCATTGCCCTGCCTGTTTGGGAGGATTTCTAGGAGACTAAGCCTGCTGCTTCTGCCATGGCATAGGACAGCCAGGAGAAGAAAAGAACTTTTGTTGATCCTCTTTGCTTCTGCTGCTGCTGCCTTGCATCCTTCCAACTCTTTCTTCAGAAAGCAAGGTTATGCAAGTAAGAAGTAAAACTGACTCTTCAGGTTTTATAGGTTGCTGAAACAACTGATTATTGCTGCCTTATCCCAAGTAAAGCAGATAGTCTGCTCTTCTAAGTTGCTTCCTACTTCGCCTGAGCCAAAAGCTGTGTTTTTCCCCTGTGTGAACTCTGAACAGGCTGCATTTTAGAACCTGGGAAGGAGCTGTGTTCAGAGCAATCTAAATAGAGAATGTGCAAACATGTCTGTTTCTGAAGTCACTACACAGAGGGAGGATTTTGCTGAAGAGCCCCTGAGAGCAAAGGTGTGGCACAAATCCTTGCACAGGGCAGATCCAAACTGGAAGGTTAACCCTGAATGCACTAGCAGTATGTTAGATTCAGAAACCATCCCAAAAGTTAAACAGAAGTTGTCCACTTAGAAACTGATGGGCTAGTTGGACCAACTTCTAGCTAGTCTTGTTGCCTGGGAAGCTGACCTGCAAAACCTGTCTTTGTCACAGCATGAAGAATTTTAAGTAAAGAAGTTGAACCATATGCATGAGTAAGGGCAATAGCAGCAAATAGTCGTTCCAACCCAGTTATCAAAAACTCATGGACTGTTGAAGAATAACCCAAATACACTGGAGTCTGTGGGTTTCACTGCTACATAGTCAGCATCCACAGACAATAACACTGACAGAATGTGATACTGTATTGTTCTGGCAAATCTGGAGATGAGGCTCCATTATTAGCATCATTGATGTATCCATTGCTCTTGCTTTCTTCCTGTATATCACCCATTGAACATACAAAATTTTGGCTGTTTTGAAGAGTGAAGGATCCCCCCCCAAAATATTATTCCTTCTAAATACCCATTGTCTTTCCTATACCTAGTTTCTGTGGGTTTGAGTGGGGTTTTTTTCTTTTTGTGAGGGTTTTGGGTGTCTGGGGGTTTTTTTGTTGTTCTTGGTTTTGGTTGGCTTTTTTGGTTGGTTGGTTGGTTTCTGTTTTGTTTTTAATTTGTTTTTTGTAAATCTGCCTTTAAATATACGTGAAACCTGATGACTTACATCTGTGTTCCTACCTGATATGCATGCTCTGCCTAGAAGAGAAATATTTATTTTCTTACGCAAGGGAGGAGCTGAGGAAGCACAAGAGAAGGTAAGAATAAGAGAAAAATCATAATGGGAATAAGAAACAAACCAAGCTAAAACTAATTTATGGGAAAAAAATTCAGGCCAAGGAATGTGAAATGGAGGTTCCTGGCAGCTAGTGGGAAGCACACTTTTCTGAGCCAGTTCTTTTGCCTCCTTATGGCTGCTGCAGGTTTTCCTGGTAACTGGCATGTAACTTCAAAACGAACTTCTATGCTTTGTTTCACCTGATACGTGTATTTGCAACAACCCGTATAAGCAACTTCACACAGAAGCAATTATGATTGTAGTTGGTTAGAGGATGATCTCAGGGATAAAGAAGATTTAGTAGAGATTGTAAACAAGTAACATTTTTATTATGGTACCTTGGCTCGTGTACACCATTATTTTTTGTTATGGTTAAAGGAGTATTATAACAAGTTAAGAAGCAAGTGGCTTAATGCTTCTGCAATTGTGGAGAGGCTGAATTGAGGGTTAAAGCAATCCAACTTCAGAGAACTCAAATTTCAATCATTATGAAAATCCTATTTTCCAGGCATGGCTTATTCAATTCAAGGATTAAGTTGTGTAATTTTACTCAAGAAACAATCTGCCTATTACTAGATGCCGTTGAGTAGGAAATTTGTTGTGAAAAGGACTGAGATTGTGATAGTTACCACAAGCCGTTCAACAGACCATAGAATGCACAGATCAGTTTAGGAATGGAGGAATTCAGTTATATTGAGGTTTGTATTTAATGGCCAGGTTTTGACAGAGACCCTCTGAAAAATCAAAGCACTGATTTCAAGAATTGGCAAAGATATTAGTGCAGATGGGACTTGAAATGTCATGGGTTGAACCTTTCCTACTTTGTTTCTGGAAGTACACATGTGTGATCTGGGTTTGTCCCTCTTTGGAAAATCTTTTATTTTTAACTCAGATAACAGCAAGTGAATTGCTGCCAAAACATCAAGGAGCTGTGCTGCATATAGCTACCATATTTTCTTGTCCCAATAAATACTGCTTTCACTGGGATTTTTGTACCTTGGCTTAAAGAAAGCAGCATTAAATTGCATTGAAAGCTAAACTGAATAAACTATATCGATACTTCTGTTCAGATCCATAACACTGACCTTCTTATTATGTAGTCCTGGCATATGGAGCTATTTTAACATGTGATGGTAGAATTTCTAGCAAAACGTGCCACAGTGGTGATTTTTCTTCCCCAGCATTTCCTTATGTCTACAATTATACTGTGGAGAATAATATTCTGGTGCTGCAAATGTAGTTTGGCCAAGCAGCTAAATTCTTGCAAGTTAGATAATCTCTACTTTGAAAAAACAAAGACAGCATGCAATTTCCCTGAAAGAGAGAATAAATTAGTGACAGATACATGGACAGCACACAGAGGTCAATTCTTTATCCAGTGAGCTGACTGGCAGAAATGTTGAATCTGTGTTGATATAATGAATTTCCTCTTGCAGCTCAATAACTTGCATTAATTACTTGGAGGAAAAGAGGGATATTTTGGAGACATTCTGTAAAACAACCACTGTCAACAAGAATTTTGACAGGTAGGTTTAAAAACTTGTAGTTTTAAATTTGGTTTTTATTCAGTAAAAATCTTTAGAAAACAAGTCTTCCAAGAATAGATAGTAAAGATAAATAGTGGCTTATCTTACTCTTATAATGTTTTGATGAGTAACTTCATGAGGTGGAAGTGTTTGTAGGCAGATGTACTTTGATTTCAAATACAAGCAGGGCTTTGTAAATATGTTCCAATACTGCGTGCATGGCAGCTTTGTTTGTTCCTAGAACCTGCTCTAGATGGGTTATCTATTACAAATCTCATGCTACAGTTACATTATTGTGCAATTAATATCACTAAAGGGTTTTAAAAATACTGCATAGTTTTCTTTCTAATACCGTAGAAGTTCTGCTATCCATCCAATCATACGTTTTTGCATTACAAAGTTACTTTGGTGCCATCTCTAAAAAGCACATTACAAGTGTGCTGCAGTATTGGGCTGTGCTTGCCTTGTAGCAGGATGCTGACTGGGAAAGTTTGTTCAATTCCAAAAGAGCCATTTTTTGGTTGTGGGGTTTGGGTTTTGTTTTGTTTTTTTTTCCTTGCAATATGATTCTCAATCCACTGTCTTCAAGATCCACCACCCACAACTACTTTTTAGCCAAATTTAAGACTGAAAAGAGGGGACCCAGTAGTGACTGAGTCACTTCTGTTGTGTGCCAACAAGTTGCTCGTTTGCTGATTAGCCACCTGCTTTTGATCTGGATTGTATCCAGACCTGCTCCAGCTGGCCAGAAAATGGGAATGTCAGATGTAGTCAAGGATACCTGCAAAGCGCTGAGAGCTGCAGCAAAGCATCTTTGAAGAGAAGCGCAGGGAAAGGCAAATTAGAGGGAAGGCAAGGGAAGAATAGAGGCAAGGAGCCAATTTCTGATCTCAGCATCACTGATGTCACTGGTATGAATTTGGTCCACAGAGTGCTGAGGAAATGAGAATAGAAGCAGGTCAGAGGGAAAGGTGACAGACTAGTGCAGGTGGCAGGGAGGGGATAATTAATCATGTCTCAACTGTAATCTTAATGGCTACTCTGCTTTAACACTTGTAATGTCTCTTACTCGTCCAAGAGCATAAAATTGATAAAACCTTTCCAACAGACCGCTTGTCTTTCATAGCAGCTCCAGCCAGGAATTTTTGCTCTTGGTGCACTCATCTGCAGATCCATTTGAAAAGCAATGTGCACTGATCCAATGAAGAGGAAAAGGTTTAAACCTCCTCATGTTTCAAGTGAAATCCTATTGTAACAAACATCGTTTTGCTTAAGATCTTCTTTCTTTTAATGTTCTACACATTTCCAAGGTTGCTTAATTTGCTGGTAAATACCTACAAGCTTCAACTGTGTTTACAACATGTTCTTGTAAACAATTACAACAAACCTACAAAAAACTACCTTCCTGAAATACTTTCTTTTGAAAATGCTCATGAATTGAAACTCTATTGATGATTCAGAAAATATGAAAATATATGTTAAGTTTGCTGCACGGATTTTTTTAGTTGTTTCACTAGACTACTTGTTCTGAAAGTAGTGTTCTTTCTAAAAGAACAAAACTTTTGCATGAAAAACTCCTCATCTGTTTTCAAGTATTTTTCAATCTAGAAAAGTTGTGTTTAATTAATTATTTCTTTATAGTGACTCCATTCTAACTAAATTCTTTCATTTTTTGAACATTTGCATCTGGTAAGTTGTTGCACATTTCTTTGCTTATTTTTTTCTGGTTTTTTAACCTAGATTGACCTGGAATCATAAAACTAAGGCAAATAGCCAGTTTTGTGTGTCTAGGTACCACAAGAGTTAATATGATTTAGTATGATAATATATATTGCCTTTCACTAAAACAAAATAAGGCTTTGGAATTCTTTGTTCACTTTAATAGCAGAATGATCTTTGGAAGCGCTGCGTTTGAGAAGTCCCACTGAAATAAGGGAAAGGAATCATTGTCTCATATTCCTATTTGCAGATACTTAGAGGCCTTACTAGCAGTAAGGTGTGCTATGTTGGTTTTCTGACTGTTGCATTAGAAAGGACAGTTGGTTTTTTCCTGGATTTTTTTTATAAGTGGGAGTTTATAGGAGAATGTCTTTGACTTGAAGCTGACAAACTTTGTCGAGTTTGAAAAATCTCTCACCAAAAAAAGCAAAGAAAATTCTACTTCCAGTTAGTTACAGTCTTAGACATAACTAAGACAGATACTGCATATTAAAACACAGAGATACCCCTGCCCCTAGAAACAAAATTGTCATCTGAGGTCAACAGTTTACATTAATAAGATACTTGAAAATCTGATTTCCAGATATTTCTGTTGCAGTTTGATTTCTTTTATTGTATGTGACACCAACCATCCACATTTGCAAGTGGAAGCAGTCTTACAGCCTCCAACAAGCCCATGTAGAGCTGCTGCTTGCACAGGACAGTCCTTGTATTTCAGCAGCTTTGCCTGCACTATTTAACACTTGTCATGTTTACAGGTTTCTAGCTTGGAGCCTAAGCAAAGCAGGTGTGTGATTAGCTAATTAACTTGGCCAGCTGAGCTTTTAAAAAATTAATTTAAATTTAAAATATATGACATACAGACCCCAGGTTTTAATACTGCTGGATGAGGTCATTCTCTCCTCCTAATTTGGAAGAAGCTTTAGTAGGGATAGATACCTATTAAAGGAGTCAACAGGATTGTATGATTCACTGTAATAAAAGTAAAATCATATTATTCAGCAAATATTTATGTATAAGATTGGGAAAGATCTGTAGGTTTTTGCAACTCAGTTCCAAAACTGAAGAAATTTCAGAATGCGAGATGTCTTGCTGTAGTAGGTTTTCAAAATACTTGAATGCTATTATAGTAGAAAAATATATATAATTGTAATTCACTTGTCACTGTTGTACTTACATTTCTTGTAGAAATAAATTTTGTTTCCCTTAACAGCAGCTGGAGCTGAGTTATGCTCTATATCTTCCTGGTAAAATTTGTCTAAGTACAACCATTAGGGACAGGAATTTGCATTAAGCTGCAAGTATAAATTCCAGTATGCTATAAACGCAGCCAGTCAGCTTCTTAGCATGGCAGTTTTTCTATTGGTCCACTGATGAAAGCTCTCTCCACAGTGATCCTCCTTGGAAGAGTGATTTGCTCTTTGTTGTATACTCACTAGGAAATATGAGTGAAACCCAGGATGTGATTGTAAAGTTTTTTCCATTCAAGCTTGATTGGCTTTTCTTTATCATGTCTTAAACAAAAAGTCTTCTCACTGCAATGATAGCCTTCTCCATTTGGCTGGGGGAAAGAGTCATGAGATGATCACATGCAGCATACCTCCTTGTGTCTCTCTCAGCAGTTCCTCCTCTCCTATCTGGCAGCTGCTAGCTTGGAGGTGAACCCTGTCCTGCACTGGGTTGGTCCAAACCAGTTTCAACTTCAGCAGTTTCCACATAAAAGTAATCATCTTTCAAGGTAGAGACTGCAGTAAATTGCCAGCATTTGTTAACACAAAGCATACTTGTGAAGATGTGTATTATGACACCGATGTGTATAATGACACAAATGTGTATAATGTGTAAAAGTCTCAAATGGCCGGGTTTCAGGCAAGTGCTTTGAGAAACACCCTTCAGACTCTTATATACTGCTCATTTGAGAAGATTCCCCTTATTCGTGAATTGCAGCCAGGAGTCATGAGGACATATTAGGAGCTCTTAGGACAGGAGATGACACTTTGACATGACCATGACTAGGGTCACAGTACCACTGACATCATAGTGATGGGGTTGCTCTAATCTCTGATGGAGTGATTTATCACCCATTACAGAATACATGCAGATAAATTCCTTGCATCATATGTAGCTAAAAGATCCTGAAATCCCTAATAAAAATGTTTTTCTGAATTCTGCACTGCAGAATGATATCTCATGACTGTGAAGTATACGTACTAGAAATGCATCAAAAACCCCATTTTTCCCTCAGGATGAAAGTGTATTTGACCTCTTAGAAAATATGGAATTTAGCACCATCTGAACAAATATGTTTTTGCTGGCAACACTGCCTCCCAAAAAGGGTAGTCTAGTTGTTTGTAGGATTCTCCTTTCATTTGCTGCTTGTACAGTCTCACAATTTCTCTCAGAATAAAAGTAAAGAAATTGATAATTCAAACTCATCTTTCTAGCTCACAGAAATTACAGGGAAAACAAAATCCTCCTTCAAAGCAAGAACATTCTTTTTCTAGCTTACAGACCACAGACAGTGCATGGAAAATTGCTTGGGAAAGTTCTCATGACTTCTTCAGAAATTTATGGAAGAGCTCCTTGTTTCTCATTATTTCATAAATCAGGTTAATGTAAAAAGCGGTCTCTATATAGCTTGAATGCTATACAATCTCATGAATTGCACTTATATAACATGATGTATTAATTTATATCAGTCTTGATATGATGTCAATAACAGTATTAACACAAAATAATAAATTTTAAATGTTTTTTATTCCATCCTGCATGTTAAAATTTTTTGATTCTTTGATAGTTCTTCAATCCAGTCACTTAGTAGTTCCTCTAACTTTCTGTAGATCAGAGATTCCTAGGTAATACGCTGCAAACACTGAGAATAGTTGAAGGTTAAAAGAAATGCTGAAATCTGTCTGTTAATCTTCGCCATGGTTTGAAGTAAGAAAAACAGCAAGGCATGCTTTAAATGCAAGCTGAAAGTCAAAAATGCTTCTGATATGTAGGAAGTGCTTGTATAGCTTTTTGAACCTTCCAGGAACTGGATTTATATATTAAATATTTATAGCTTAGCTATGAGGCCTTTTGTGTTCTGGTTTCTTCACCTTATAACAGGTTCGCTTGTAGGCAGAAGTTATTCCTTCAGACATCTTTAGATTTTTGGTGGTCTGGTTTTCTCTGAGTGTCATTTAAGTGGTGGAAGGTGGTGTATTGCTTCTTTCCCACAATGACTTGCAAGTAGCTCTTTAATGTAAATACCTATATTGCTTCACAGCTGCTACAAGTGGTTTGCCCATAACAGGTTCATATTTTGTCCAGAAACTGTAATTCCGCCTTTTTTTCAAAAGCTGGATCTTTCACACCTGTAAAAATATAGCCTGTAAAAGACTGGCTATGCGTGGTGCTATGTGTTCCTCAAAGCTTTTTAGAAAGCTTTTAGAACAAAGATATTTTTAGGAAAAAAAAGTGTTTTTCAACTTACAGGTATAACTAAACCTCCAGATTTAATCAGAATGTGATTTTCCCTAATTTCAGTAATTTCCTTGCATTTTTGCTGTAATATTTTCCTAGGCATTGTGATTGAAGGGGAGAACTTAGCATCCCTGAAACAATAGTTTTTGATCTTCTGTGCCATTTAAATTTTTCTGATGCATCTGCCTTTGCAAATGAAAAGGAAGATTTTATAGCTTGGCCCATCTTTTATTCCAGTTAGGCTTTATGACTGGAAATGTAACATAGTATGATTACAGCAAAAAACACTGATTTGTACAAGACTTTAGGTGCCAATGACATTGAGCACCATCTGAATATAAGTTGCTCAGCAGAAATACATGAAAAAAAGACAACAAAGTAATTTTATGCAATTGAGACTACCACTCCCACAATCTCGACTACCAGAAGTATTCCTCTGTGGGTTAGTTTGTTTTCTGACAAATTCATAGACTTTAATAATCATAGGTTTAAAAATAAGGATGAAAAGTAAGCAAAAACCCCCTAACAATTGTTAAGATCTGACAAGCTATTATAAAAAGAGCACTTTGTGTCCATCTAGTACAGTTGGTAGCATCACTATTCTAACAGTAAAGAATTTCTTCCTAATAGTTAATCTAAGCATGCCCTCTTTCAGTTTAAAACAATTGCCCCTTGTCCTCTCACTGTCTGCCCATACAAAAAGTCCCTCTTCCTCATTTTTATAAGCCCTCTTAAGGTAGTGGAAGACTACAAGGAGGTCTCCCCAGAGGTTTTTCTCCAGATTCAAGAAGCCCAAGCCTTTCAGCTTGTCTTCACAGGAGAGGTGCTCCAGCTCTCTGATCACTGTCATGGCTCTCCTCTGGGTCTGCTCCAACAGGTCCATGTGTTTTCAGAGCTCACGCAGCACTTCAGGTGGGATGTCATAAGAGCAGATCTGAGGGGAAGAATCACCTCCCTCACCCTGCTGGCCCCTCCCTTATGACACAGCCCAGGGCATGATTGGCTTTCTGGTCTGTGAACACACACTGCTTGGGTCCACCTTTCCACCCAGGAGACCTCTCAGGTCCTACTCTGCAGGGCTGCTCCCAGTGAGTTCTCCCAGTCTGTACTCAAATCTGGGACTGCCCTGACCCACAGACAGCACTTTGCACTTGCACTTGTTGAACTTCATGAGATTCCCATGGTTTCACTTCTCAAGCTTGTCCGGGTCCCTCTGGATATGATCCTGTCTTTCTGATGTGTCAGCGTTGTGTCAGCTCTAAACCTGCTGGGGGTGCACTTGATGTGACTGTAGATGTCACTGATGAAGATATCGAAGAGCACCAGTCCCCAGCCCCCTGAGAAACACCACTCCTCACCAGCCTCCACGTGGACACAGAGCCATTGACCACAACTCTCTGGCTGTGTCCATCCAGCCGATTCTTTATCCATTGAATAGCCCATCCATCAAATTCATATCTCTTCAGTTTGGAGGTAATGATGTCATTGGGAGCATAAAGGCCTTACAGAAGTCCAGATAGGAGACATCTGCTCATCTTCCATTGTTGATCATTGCTGTCACTGCATCATAGGAGACCACCAGATTGGTTAGGCATGATTTACTCTCAGTAAAACTGTGCTGGCTGCCTCAGATCACCTCCTTGTCTTTTCGGTGCCTTGGCATATCTACAAGGAAGATTTACTCCACGATTTTCCCAAACACATAGTTCCACAGATATTTTTTTCTCCCATTTTTAAAAATGGGAGTGATGTTTCCCTTTTTTCAGTCACTTCACTTGTCTGCCAGGACTTTTCAAATATGGTGGAGAGTGGCTTGGCAACAACATCAGCCACTTCCCTCAGGACCTTGAAGTGCATCTACTCAGACTTGTGGCTATTCAGCTTCACCAAGTAATCCCAAACCTGTTCCTTGCTTGTAGGGTGAAGGACTTGGCCTGTAGTGTGAAGGACTTCCCTCCTTCAACACCCACAGATGGGATCAGGGACTTGAGAGAAGTGGGAAGCCTGGCTGCCAGTGAAGACTGAGGCAAAGAATTCCGAGTGTACCTCAGTCTTTCAGTTACCACCAGTTCACCCTTTTCACTGACCAGAGTGGATACATGCTACTTGGCCTTTTTTTCTGACCTCTGTACTTACAGAATCTGTTTTTGTTATTCTTCACATTTCTTGCCCAGTCCTGTTCCAGTTTTGGCTTGACTTTCCTGATGCCATCCCTACAAATCCAAATTGTACCCCAGTAGTCTCCCCAGGTTACCTGTTCCTGCTTCCACTGGCTGTACATTTCTTTCTTACTCCTCAGTTTGATGAGCAGATACTCACTCAGCCATGCCAGTTTCCAACCTGCCTTCCATGTTTTCCTACACACTGAGACAAAGATCTCTCGTGCTCTAAGAGAGATCGGGTCAGCCCCTCTGTTCTTAAGGGAAGTTACCTAGGGGACCTCATTCACCAATTTTTTCAACAGCTGGAATTCCACACTTGCAAAGTTCAGGGTCTTGATTTTGCTCCTTGCTAGCCACAAACTCCTTGAGATCACAAAATCAACCAGGGTGGTTGTTACAGCCGGGGCTGCCTCCAATCTTAACTCCTTTGGTACTCACCAATCCACTGCATTGGTGAGTACCAGGTCAAGTAATGTCTCACCTCTCATCAGTTTGTCTAATACCTGTACCAGGAAGTTGTCCCCTAGACTCTCCAGGAGTCTCCTGGATTGCTTGCTGTATTGATTTCCCAGCAGATGACTAGGTGGTTGAAGTCCTCCATCAGGATGAGAGCTTGTGAGCATGATGCTTCCTGGATCTGAAGAAAAATGCCTTGTTGACAAGCTCCCCCTGATCAGGCAACCTATAGCAGACCACTGTCACCGGGTGTCCTTTGTCAGTCCTGTCCTTGATTTTCACCCACAGGGTCTCAGTCTGTTTGTGGGTGTTCGTCAGAGGCACCTCTTCACAATCTGCTTCTCCCTTAACACTGAGCACAGCCCCCCCACCCCTCCTTCCCAGCCTGTCTCTTCTGAAAAGCTTGTAGCCCTCAATTGCAGAGCTCCAGTCATGTAACTCATCCCACCGTGTTTCTGTGATAGCAATTAGGTCACAGTTTTCTAATGGCACTGAGGTATCCATCTCCTCTTGCTTGTTGCCTGTGCTGCATGAATTGGTGTAGAGGCACTTCAGCTGAGCTATCCACCACTTTGTCTACTAGGAAGAGCCCTCTCTAGTTCCTTTGGGATGATTTACAGTTATTTGCCTGCTGTTCCCTAAAGTGCTGTTGTTCCTTGTTCCTTACGGATAATCCAGTAGAGCATCCTCTTTCTCCACTAAGTGTAGTTTAAAGCTCTACTAGTATGTCCTGCTAGCTTGTTCCCCAGAGAAAGTGTCTGAACACTTCAGCACCAAGGCTTGCTTAAGTACAGCACAGAGATGTAGCAGTGTTTATAAAATGTATTCCTAATTCTGCAGAACTCAGAAGGCCAGAGCATGAAAAACCATCTGGAAATAAAAGAAAGGATGGGATATTGTGCTGGGTCTAATAGGGCCCTTTATTTTTATTTTATTTTTTTTTGTGAGAAAGCTGTTGAATGGGTAACCATGTGCTAACAGTAAAAAATGCCTAAATAAGAAAGTAAGGCCAACTTCTTAATAATGATAATAAAGGTCAACATTTTTTAAAATGCAGACTACTAATTACAGAAATATGGGGCCTAATCTTGCAATCTTTCCCACAGGCAGAGTTTTCTTGACTACGCTAACAGTGCTCGCCAGAGTGAATAGTGGAATCATAGAATGGTTTGTGTTAGAAGGGACCTGAAAGATGCTTTAATTCCAGACTCATTGCCATGGACAGGGACACTTTGCACTAGTCTGGGTTGCTCAGAGCTCCATCTGGCCTGGCCTTGAGCACTTCCAGGGATGGGGCATCTACAACTTGTCTGTGCAGCCTGTTCCAGTGCCTTACCACCCTCACAGGAAAGAATTTCTTCCAAATATCTTATCTAAATCTACTCTCAGTTTGAAGCCATTCCCCTTTGTTCTGTCACTAGGAGCCCTTTTAAGAAGTCCCTCTCTTACTTTCTTGTAGACCGCTGTTATGCACTGGAAGATTGCTTTAAGGTCTCCCCAGAGCCTTCTCTCTAGGCTGAATAAGTCCAGCTCTCTCAGCATGTCCTCATAGGAGGAGTGTTCCATCCCTCTGATCATCATTGTGGCCTTCCTCTGGACCTTCCTCAATAGGTCCATGTCCTTCTTATGTTGGAGCTCCAGTTACATTATTTTAATGTTTTCATAAGTGGTCCATCCATTCAGAGATGCAGACAAATCCTTCAGATGTCTCATTTCACCTTCTTCTGTCATGAGGGCGATACTTGGGCTTAAAAGCACAGTTTCTTTAGAAGCTCTTGGAACAGATTAAAATCTGACCAAAACGTAGGTGTTCCCAGTTTTGTTGATTGTTTAAGGTTTCCCTCCTGCAGAGTGATTTACATTGAGCTGGAAAACTGAGTAGATGAAAACAGGGAGACTTTTGTCTTATTTCCATTGTTTATGACAGATTGGGTGGTGCCTGGAGGAAGGTGCATGTATAAACAAGCTCTAAGGTAAAATATTGGCGAGTCTGCAACTGCTGAAAATTGAGCATGCATCATGCTGAAATGATGCTTCCTCAACAGAGAAAAAAACAGTCCTTTCAGATGTTTGTCTCAGCGATGTTTCACAAGATGTCTAGGGTTTTTGAAAGGAGAAGTGATACAGATGCCAGAGTTAAATTTTCTCTAAAGATTAACCTGTACCCACTGAAAATGAAATTACATGTACTAACTACTAGTTCCCTACTCTCAATAGGGAAAATATGTTCTTTAGTTTGGGTTAATTGAAATGTGTTAGGTAAATTTGGATGAAACTCAGCCATTTTTCCCTCTCTACAAGTTCTTCACCACTGCTGTGATGATTTATTCCACAGTCCTCAGATTGGTGAGAGTTTCTTTTTCTTGTAATGCTGAAGAGAGTGAATTTGCTTCAGTTTTTTCTGTTGCCAACCTTCCTTTCAGAAAGTATATCTAACAGCATCTCTGTGATCATGGGACATAGTATAACTCTATGAGATATACTTAGTTTTGTATGCTGAGCAGGTATTTTGTTAACTTTTGCAAATATTCAAATAATTTTAATTTTGTTCTGCTGTAATATTTCACTCACAGATTGGGGTAAATATGACATTAACTAGCATTTTTTCCCTTTCCCTATAATTTTTTTAAAATTAGCATGTTGCGCTTGTGTTGCAGGCTGGCAGTCAGGACAGAACAGTTAAGTCATTTAACATGGAAGAGTTTAGGCACCTAGAAACTAAGTGGAAGTAATGAATCCATGAGTGCAACAGAATCTTAGTCACTGAGGCTGGTGGGCATTTATAGTAAAGTCAGGTACAGCAGGTTGCTCAGTGCTTTGTCTGGTTTGAGTATTTTCAGGGACAGAAATGACTTCACAGTAATTTTTTCCTTGTGGTTAAATGGAATGTCTTCATCTGATTTGTGCTTACTGCCTCTTCTTCCTTCACTGGATGTTACTAGGAAGAGTCTGACTCGATATTCTTTATTCTCTTCCATTGGGTATTTATACACCTGTATAAGACCCTCCTGAGACTTCTTTTCTTCAGGTGGAACAGTCCCAGCTCTCTTAGCCTCTCTTTCTGTAAAATGTGCTCCAGTTCCTTCATTGCATTTGTGGTCCATCATCAGACACGCTGCAGGATGTTCAGTGTAGCCAAGACCTGGACCCAGCACCTGCATGTGCATCCGCAGTGCTGAGCAGAGAGAAAGGATCTCATCACTTGACTTATTGGCAGGGCTCTTCCCAAAGCATCCCAGGATACCACTGCCCTTTTTTTCCTCAAGGGCACACTTCTGGCTTGTGGTCAACTTGTTGTCCGCTCCAGCACATTTTCTGGCAAGATGCTCTCTGGCTGTTCAGCCCCTGTGTGTAGCCTCAGTGTGTGGTGAACTCACGTACGTCCAGTTTGTACATAGAACTATTCAAGTGTGTAGGCACCTGAGTTTTCATCATAAGGTACTCTAGGTACGTATCCATGCCTAGGCTGCAGCTGGCTTGACAGGTCTGAGGACTGTTTTCCAGGCCATGCCTGGGCCTGTTCAGAGGTTCTTTGATAAATTATGCTGTGCCTGCCTCCAGCTCCAAAGGGATTCAATGCTGTGATTGTGTTTTTATCATGCACCTGAATATGTACTGCTCTCAGTGAATCATCCCAAAAGAGAGCAGTTATGGTCATTTTCATTCTTAAATACAGTTGGCAGTCCAGCTTTTTCTTTTTTTTTTTTTTTAATGCAACAGGACTTGCTCAGCAAACAAGGAACCAGGCTTCTTGGGTTTTCTGCAATTTCAGGAAGTTCAAAATCACAGCTCCGGAGAACCCAAGTACAAATTAACTCATTTTCTTTTCAGGCCAGTGCATACATGCTGTTGATCCAGCCCTGGCATGATAGTACCTTTAAGAGCTTGGTTAGGCTGGATGCTGTTTGTACGCCTGCAGGAACAAGCTGTCTTTCCAGAGGTGCTCAGATACCATAGCAACTGTCACTTTACAAGCAGACAGATAGCAGCCCAATCCCCTGAGCCATCCCATTGCCCAGAGCTACTGAGGCTTTGCTAGTTCCATTAGAGGTTGCACTAAGCCTGATGTGACCAACTGCAACTCCAGTGACTTCAAAGGCTTTTGTCCCACTGTCACTCTCACTGATATTATTATTTCAATGTCAGTGAAATAATTCCCATCAGGTACAAATTACTTAGAAGCTTTTGGGTAGAACTTAACCACATAAGTTTAACCTGTTTGTCGTAGCTATGATCAGTGAACTGAAGAGAGGAAATCAGTCTAATTTTACTTTTTTATTAAGATGTAAAAGTTGGACATGGCTACTCTACAGGTAAATCCCTACAGAGAGTTTCCATTACAAACACAAAATCCTGTCCAGGGAAGCAGGACCAGGCTATATTAGAAAAATTAATTTCAAGCAATTTACGACTGTTCATTGCAAAAGCAATTTTCTCTTGCAGCCACTACATAGAGAGAGAGAGGCATTTGTCTTTGTTTTGAAAATGTAACATATGATAACAGTGAAAAGCAAGGGGACTGCCAAAGGGCAGTCTGAAAGAACTTGTGGTGTGCCAGATAGGTCAGAATTAGGATTGTCTGCCAGTTACTGATCTGAAACATTTATACTAGATCTGACTGGAATGAAGTCTATTTTCACCATAACAGCTCCTGTGGTTATGGTAACAGACCAACATTTCAGGTGCTGCTGAACAGTGTTTGTGCAGCGTCAGAGCCTTCTGTACTCACTCTTACCCCCAGTGAACAGGTTGGAGTGTGTGACAGGTTGGGAGGGGATGCAAATAGGCAGATGACCCAAACTGACCAAAGAGATTTTCCATGCCCTACAGTGTCATATTTAGCAGCAAAACAGATGAAAGAGTGGAGTTAGGCAGGAATCTATCGCTTAGGAACTGGTGGGCTGTCACTCTAGCACATGAGGTGGTAAGTGATTGCAGCATGAACTCTGATTTCTTCCTTATTTCTTCTTCCACTTTTTCATTGCCTGTTAAACTGTTCTTAACTAGAGCCATGGGTTTTCTGGGGTTTGCTCTTTCTTTTTAACTTTACCCATAAAGCTGGGTTTGGGGGTGGGGAAGCAAGCGTCTGTATTGTTCTTAGGTGCCCACAGGAGTTTAGTGTAACTCATATAAATATCCGTTTTCAGGACAGCTCTTTAGGTGTGTATTTAAAACTCATGAACTGAACCCATGAACCCATGGAATTGAAGCTTTTTGTAAAACAGAGTATTGTGCTCTAAAGTTCATGGAAGCAGGGAGCATTGGACAGGCAGAGAAATTCCTCACATTTTTTAGAGAGCACCATGTGGAGTGAGGCAGGGCCTCTGAATCACTCCAGTCTTTTCCTTCTCTACTTTGTCTTTCATGGTCAACGGTGGTGACTGATAAGACAGCCTTTAAACTGCAGCCACCTTAAGAAGGCTTCTATCAAGAAAAACAAGGACTGCTAGTAACACTTTGCTTGCTTGTTTCAAGCCATTGTGTTCTTTCCAGCCTCAAGGTTTTACTACTCATTTGTGGATTTCATGTTTCGTGGAAGGCTGACATTCCTTTCTCTAAAGAGAAAGCTGGAAATGTGATGAAAACTGCAAAACCATTACATTTTGGATGTAAAAGAGTCAAAATATTTGCCTGCTTTAGCTAAGGAAAAAGTAGTTCTCAGAGGGAAGGTCCATGCCCATAAAAACCTGGTTAAGGAGGTAGAAAATGTATTTATGTGTTCACACTCCAGGGAACTGATCCTCCAATAAGAATCTGCTCTGGTGTGTTATCGTTGAAGCCAGTGCATCTCAGCTCTGCGTGATCTGAATGCAAGGGCAAGTCTTATGCTTGCTGAGGATAGAAGATGGGAAGCACAAACAAGAAGATAAACATTATACAGGGCCTGGCTGGGATGGAGTTAATTTTCTTCCAGATGGTGCTCTGTTTTGGATTTGTGACTAAAGCAGGGGTGATGACACAGTGGTAGGGCTTGTATGGCATTGGGGCTTTCTCGTTTCCCTACTCTGCCTCACCAACAAGAAGGCTGGGGAGCATGAGATGTTGGGAGAGGATATAACCAGGACAGTTGACCCACACTGACCAGAGGAATATCCATAGAATATCGTGGTGGGCAGGATTTGGGTTTTTTTGAATGTGGACATTGCTTGGAGACTAACCAGGTGTCAATATCAGTGTGCCTGTGGGAGGTGAGTGGCTTCTTTGCATCACTTGCTTTTGTTTTATTCTGGTAGGTTGTTCTCTTTCTTCTTCCTTGTTCCTTCTGAGTTTAAACTATTTTTATCTCAGCTCCTGAATTTTGTTGCATTTGTTCTTCCTATTCTCTCCTTGACTGACAGTGTGGGAATGATAAAGTAACTGTATGGGGCTGACATGCTGGCCAGGGTTAACCCATGACATATCCTGCCTAAAATAATAGTCATCCGTGGCACCTGGCAGGCAGAACTCACACCACACTGACTTCAGGACCTGATTTTCACTCATGTGCATAATGTTACTAGTGGCTAAAATAAGGCCTCAAAACAGAAAAGAGGCATTGAGCCTTCTGAGAGGGAGAATGGCACAGATGAGTCCTATAATATTTAGCCAAAATGATTTTGTGATGTCTGGCAAATCTTACTTTGTGTATCTAAAGAACTGCTTTTATACAGGTGCTTCCTGATCCAGTCTGCATGGAGCCATCACTCTGTCTACTCCAGAAAAATGTCTCATTTGAAAGCTTGTCTATTGAATTATGACTGGTATCTCCCTAATGACAACATTTTTAAACAAGTTGTGGCATGATGCTCCCCCCAGCCCTAGGAGGGCCTATCTTTTACCTATCAGTGGGTGTGATGGCTCAGGACATCTTCCCCCTCACATGAATTTGCTAATTGGTGAAATAACAAGGACAGCTTCTCTTGTAGTGAGTTATTTCCATGCCATGGAGGTGAAGTCCCCAGCTGACAATAAACATCTTGCCTTGAAAGCGAGATTGTAAGAAGATAAGCTTGAATTTCTGACTGACAGACACTTCCCATTACAAACTATAAAAGCTACACCATACTTTCACGAAGCAGAACTCTTCCACACGTTCCTTGGAAGTGTGTGGGGATCTCTCCTCAAGATTTGGCATGCCTATATTGAGTTACCCTCTCGAGTGCTGAGTGAAAGGTCTCTGTGTATACTATCAGCAATTCAGTGGTAAGTTACATTTACTACTAATCTATACTATTTCTTTGCTAGGTCTAATATAGGTACCTTTATGTCATGCACTGGTTTATGTAAACTACTAGTAGTTCTTTTGTTTTATCCTGTGTAGTAAGTAACTATGTTTAAGGCCTTTTGTCTGTTAATCTCCTGTCTATTCAATAAATAACCCTTTTTATAATAGACCTGATCTGCCATTCTTGAGAACTTGTGAGCCAGAGCAAGTTAGATGCAGGTCACCTAAGAGAAGCTACAGCCAAAAATCTGAGCCTGAGGCAGGGTTTGTCTGAAGCACTCACTTGATCCATAACACAAGTATATGAAGAAGGGCTTGTATCTGAAAAAGCACCAAGACATTTATATTGTTAAAACTTTTAATATTTTTTACTTTCTGGACAGAAGAATCGTGTATCAATAAAAATGGAAAAAGCTAGCTTGGCTTTAAATAAAAGACTTTCTTTATAACTTAATGGAAAACTTGAGTGCTAAACTTGAGCAAATGCTGGAATTTATCTGATGTTTTCCAGTTCTGTGGAGAAGCCAGTGATGTCTTCATTGCAATACTGCTTTAGTAAAGCACTGTATAATAAGCATTTCCCAGTAATTGCTAGCATTAGTGTTACACAGCTCCTAATACCTTACCTTGGGTACACTATCACAGAAAATACTAAAATGTGAATATTTCTCACTTGGGAAAGCTGAGATATCACCTCAGCCTTTTTTACTTGATTTAACATGCTCTAGACAATATCCTGTCAAGCTGACATTTGAATGCAGATAACATTGGCATACATGTATGTATATATATATGTAAGTAAAATAAACATTTTGATACTATCAAGAAGAGATATAATATGAATAGTTTACCAAAGACTATAGATAGTGAGCCTGGGAAATATCTTTTTGGAGCAGCAGACATGGATCTGTTAATATCAGTGTTTACTTTCCATATGATGAATTAGGGTTACCTGGACACTTATCAAACAGTATTAAACATAACCTTGGGATATTTAAATGACATGTAAATGAATTATAGCATAAACAAGTGATGTTGATCGAGTTTTTGATTGGATTCAAGATCAGAATATATAAAAGCAATCAGAACCGGGCTGGATGTTGTTCAGCAGATACTGCTCTGGTTTTTAATCACAGGTTCAGAATTGAGCTTCATTCCAAACTTGTGATAAGAGTTTTCTGTCTTGATTTATGAAAATAAAAAGTGATCCATGGCCTCTAGCCTGAAAGATGTGTCTCCTTCTATCCCTTCCTGTGTCTGCTGAGCTCAACTAACAAACTTAGATTCAATCTACTCCAGTTCATAAGATATGCAGATGTTGGCAAGGACTTTTCAGGTTTGGTCTCTTTTCCCTGTCACAGTGGCCTGTAAATCTATAAAATCACATCTTTCTGATTACTTGCTTACATTTTTTGTCCACGCCCATTCATCTGACATGCACTTTAACCAGTCACTCTTGATAAAACAGCTGGAGCTAGAAATCAATGCTGATATAAAAACTCATAAGAGAAGCTTCAAATCCACTTTGTTGAAAGCAAATCTATTTTCTTCTAATGAAGGCACACCTGCTTACAGAGTGATGAATGTGGCACTGTGACAAGACACAAGCGTGTGTTTAACTGTAAGTATGTGCTTAAATCCCTAAGCACTCTCAGACTTAAAGCATGTGTTCATTTGAGCTGAGGATTCTATTGCCGATTCTAATAACTGTGAAGAAAGCTGCTAAACTGATGATATAATAGGAGCTGAGATGGCAATAACTATATGGGTGTCATCTTTAAAAATGGGTATTTTTCCCCAAGCTGTGCTTGTAAATGCCATGAGAGAAGAGAACACGGCTTTCCAGGCTATTTATTTGTTTGTTAGTTTGTTTATTGGTCATGGAAGAGATGTGGATAACCACAGTGGAAATATTTTCCATGGATTTGGGGTATTTTAGTAGATGTTTATGGACAAGGTTAGCCTGATGACTGATTTTATAAGACTATAAGGGAAAGGAATTTGAATCACTAGGAAAGGGGATCAATGTCTATCAGATTTCTTCAGGGCTGCCCAACAATGTTGTAAACTTGTGGCTATGGCACCAGCATGAAGAAGGCACTTCCTTCCCCCTGCAGGGGCAGTACCACTGAAAGAACAAGATGAAATACACTTGTTCTCATCATTGCTTCAGGTGTAATTGAAGAATAACTGGTTTCAGGCAGTGAAGGCTGTGGCTGAAAAGCATGTAGCATCATGCAGTTTGAGCTAAATTACAACCATGCTATGAATTAAGCATAGACTTTGTTGTGCTTTTTGCCCAGGCATGCTCAGCAAATGCACTTCTTCTGTAAGGCAGTACAGAGATGCCATATTAGACTGACCTCCACAATACTTGAAGGAAAAAATGTGTGCCTGCATCATGAATTAACTTAGGTGAGCTGTTTCATTTATATGGTCTGGAAGGGCCGAACATGTTCAAACCACAGGTAAATCCACAAAGAGCTGTACAAGCTTTAGTCTTTCAGAAAATGGTGTGAATGTTCTGCACTCTTTTTAGGCTTTTCAGGTTGACCAACTGTATTTTTCCTGGAAAGAGAATGTTTGCTGCGAGCCAGCCTGCTCGTGTCTGCTGTCCAGTCTGTGCATCTCCTTCTAGGGTGGGCAAAGCCCGTTCTCTCCGTCTGCAGATCCTTCTCCCACCCTCTGCATTTGAATGTTGCCTGGCCACTGTCCTGTGATTTTTGTTTTAATCACTGCTTCTTCCTCCTTAGTTGTTACTGCATCATGGATTGTGAAATGTTGATAGGATTGGAAATCGCTGTATGAATAATAATATACTTTTAATTTTGTATTGTAATAATATAAATATTTTCTTATGGTATCCTTTCTATTACATACTACACAGGGTGATTTGTTGTTACAGTGTACTTCTTGCATTTCAGAATGTCATGCGCTGGATCAGACATTACTCTGACAAAGTGACAAGTGCCTTTTTCATTGTTTCTTATGTATTTACACCACCCACCAGGTGACATATTCTGTTGAATTAATTTTAAAATGGTACATTTTCTGTCAGCATACCCATGCTTGAGAATGTATTGTACTTCTGCAATGAGTATTACAGCAGTTCATGAAGAAATGATGGATTAACTTTATCATATTCACAATAAGGAAGGAAAATATATGCATGCTGAATACTTCAGTTATAGTGGTGCATAATTGTTTGTTGTTTCATGACTTATCCCAAAATACAAGTTACGGTACAGATAAAAAATGAAAGCTTAAATTGTCGGAAGATAATAGCATAGGTAGTACTGCATTCATGAACAAAGAACACTAATACTTACACTAAATATCAGCATGAATACTTTTCCCCACTTGGAGAATCTACTACTAGCTTTCTTATTTCCATTCTGCCGTAATTTTCTGCAACCTGGATTGGCTCTGTCATCATAATATTTCAGTTCCTTTCTACTATTGTGTCCATAATCCTACTTATCCATCATTTTACTTGGCCTGCCATTTCAGATGTTAGATGTAAGCTGTAATATTTATGTAGGTTATCACAGTAAATGGCTTTGTAATAGTCTTTCAGAATGCTTTGGCAATGCCTCTGTCCTCTTGAAGAGCAACCTGGTGGAGCTACCTTGTGTCTGATTTAATTGTTCCCTTCATTCCTCCCCTCCATCAACAGTTGTTACAGAAATTTAGGAAAAGACACGTATTACACACACAGACACACACACTCCTCAACTGCTGGACAAAGAACACTTTATCACTTTGCACCACTTCAGATAAACTGTAATAAACCTGTGGCAGCTCGTGTTAAAGAAGGTGAGTTACTACACTGAACTACACAGCAGCATACATCCAAAAAGATTTTGTCTTAGTCATGGGGGTATCACAGAACTGTTTGAATTGATCTGGATTCTGCCTGTAAAGGACATGCAGATGGCAATTTTAAATCCTATAGGTTGTCATTGTGCTGAGTACCATAGAATAAGAGAAAAAGAAATTATTTCATTGCTGAAATGCATAGTTATAAATGTCATTTTTTGCAGACTGAACCAAGAGTTTAGCCTGTTATGCAGGTTATGTACAAGTTATATCAAGACAGGTTGTATCGATATAAATTATGCTTGTAGTAATTGCAGGCTCTGATTCAAGATGAGAAGGTCTATGTAGAACTAGCCTAACTTCCCATTAAGGGGAGACTAAAATTCACTGGCTGTTAATTAAATTATACAAGTTATACTATAAAAGAAAATAAAGACCCAGGTGACAGCTGCTCCATCTTTTTGCAGGACAGGCTGAACCATGCAATCTAGTGCCATTCACACAGGACTAGATTGATATCAATTGGACAGTGTGATCTCTCAAAATCTTCTATGAAGCCTATTAATGCCATCTCTGGTCAAAGGAAATACAGCATAGGTCATTGAAGAAAAATAAAATAGATAGAAATAGTGTGACTAACATGCAAGTATTTTGCCCAACTTGGGAAAAACATGATTAACACTCAATACATGCTCTAAGCTTACCACAGGCACTAACAGATGGACATAAGCTTGCCTATGAAGAGGGAAACCTTCTGATTTGAAATAACCATTCCAAACACAACTTAAACCATGAAAGTGAAGCTGGAGGTCTGGGCCAGACTACCTCTTAAGAATAAGGTATCCCAAATGAACAATGCAGTCATAAATAAACTAACAACATTTGGAAGATTCAGGAAGAGTAGACAGGAAAATAAAATGTATAGTGATGACATTTTCATGGTCTCACATTTTATGAACCTCCAACACTACTTCCTTGATTTATAGGGGGAGTTTTTTTAGTGCAAAAGTATGGGATCCGGTAGAAAAAATAAAGATGGTATTAGAATGCAGCTTCTTCTGTGTCACAGAGGAGGAAGTATTAATCAGAGCTACACAATAACTGCAAACAGCTGAGAATACCTATAAATATGGTTGAGACACAGAGCTTACTGTGCAACCTCAGAGGCATATTGAAATGACAAAAAAGGAGAAATAATTGCCAAACTGGTGATGACCATCACTGTTCATCATGCTTTGCATAGCAATGAGTATGCTGAGTGCCCTTCCCTCTGCCAGCTACCTGGGCGAGCTATTGAGATTTTGCTGATATTGCAGGTAAATGAGAGGCAGCTGGCAAAAATGTTTGGGGTAAGGGATTCTTTCTCTTCCATCACTGGAAACAGCATCATTCACACTCACAATGACAGATAAGGACTTAATTCATAAAGGACACTTTAGCAATTAATGCATTGGTGATTATTTGCTTATTGCAGAAACAGTGTGTGGATGAAGCCACCCTGCCTAGGTATTAGTCAGAGAACGATAGGATATAGTGAGCTAGAAGGGACCCACAATGGTGAAAGTGTTTTGAAAACTTCGATAGAGGATGTTTGTATAGAGCGTCCCTGAGAGCCCATGCCATTTTAAGAGGAGCGTGGCAGAGAGAATAATCAGCAGCCCAAGATGTGATTTCTTCTGAATGTGAAATAAAAAGGCATGGAAGTTCCTATCATGAAAAGAACAAGAAAATTACATCCCTGGCCTTTTTTTTTTTATTTTATTTTAACTTTTCTAATTTTTTTTTTAATTGCTGTCACTTTTTCTTCAAGACCAATGTCAACATGGCTTCAATCAGACATATTCGAGATGCTGACAGTAAATTTCTCTTCAAAGACAGACACCTGAAGTGAACTGTTCCTCCTTTAGTTTTCCAGAATACAGCTCACTTTTAAATGAAGAAGCTGAAAGCATTCCCTGTTTTCCCATGGTCCATGTTGTTAATTGTGGGCAGCTGCACAGTCCAAAGAGGGTTCCTGAAAGGACCATACTTCAGGTCTGTTGATTTGTTGGTATGGCTTCTTGGGTATAGAAGGTGTGTTTTAAGAGATTTGTTAGCAGTGACTCCAGCACGGCAAGATAGAAAGTGACACTGCAAGATATCTTAAATGATCGATTCCCCTCTTTTTTAAAATTAACTTGGATTTCTATATAAATAGATCAGGGCTCTGCTATTGATTTGCATTTGCATCATTTTCATCCAATATGTTTTTAATGTAGTTTTGGTTTTGTGGGGCTCAAAATAACAGAACGCAAAAATCACATATGTGTATGTGGAATATGTTAACATATGCATTATATCAACCTGTTTTTCAGAATATACTTATGCCATTCAAGTGATATAGTTCAAATATAAGGCCTAGTCTGTCTAGGAATTGGCTAAAATGGGTGAGCTTGACTCTACCCAGCTTAGACCAGGTCTTTGGTTTTCTTTTCTTGATGTAAAACCTTGTGATTAAATTCTGGGTGTTAGACACGGGAGTACTACATAGGAAGGGCAGCTGAAAACCTGGCAAGCCCATTATTATGAGTAAAAACACCTTCCATCATAAAATTGTGTGATACGTGGTGTCACCAGAAAGCATGAAGAAATAGACTAAGCTGGTGTTCTGTTAAGATTTGGAAAATTAAGAAATTAATCTAAACCAAGCAGTCCAAAGCACAAAGAGGTGAGTGCTCATATGCATATGGGAGTGTATAATGTGCTTGAGAGTAGGAATGACACATTCTATGATTCATCTTGTTGATGAGCAGAAACATTACTTCATATCTTAGACAGAGCCCTAATACTTCATAACTTTGAATAAAGACTGTGGATGCAGTTTTGATAGACAGCAAAATGTCCGTATGTCCATCTCATTCAAAAGTTGTCTTGTTTCTTCATTTATTCCTGATGAAGATGAAATTTCAAGTAAGCATTTCCATTCTACTTTAAATGCAGTACTCTTCTAATGAATGAAACACAAAATGACTAGTCATTATTCCTCTGAGTCTACCATTGCCTTATACAATGTATGGGGTGTACATGAAAAAGAAGATAGTGGTACTGCTGTTCTGCTGTGGCAAACAGAGAAAATGGAGCAAAAGAGGCTGTTTAGACAATTCCCTTCACAACTCTAATAGCATGTCATATTAAAGGGGATATGTCTGTTATTAGTGGACAATTAGATTAACCAGCATGAGATTTTTGCCTTTCAGCTAGGCAGTGTACTGTGGGATTCTTATATTGAAGTTTTACCGCTTTTGTAACATAAAAGTTTTTAGAACTAAACCCTCCCAATAAATCCAATACATAAGTTCTAAAACTGCATCAATGAAGTTGATTTATGTGTGAATAGAAGGATAGCTCACATACCTGTAATAAACCATGAGAAAGCCAGGATGCTGCAATTAGGTAGAGGAGACACACACTGAGGCAGGATAAAAAAGACAGAGGATTAACTTCCATAGTTTGTTTCTCTTCTTCTCCCCACATTTACTCATAACAGGCCACAAATAAAATCTTAGGGAAAGAGCACAAATGCAATTCTGAAAAGCAAAGAAAGAGCTTTAGAGGTCCCAGATGAAGTTGTCATTGAAAGCAAAGAGATAGGAAGTTGAGGACATTACAGCATTCATGCTGACTGAATTATAAAATCTTGAAAGCCTTTCCACACCTTTAAAGAGATGCAGAAGTCAGTGAAATGGAGATACACATTTAAAAAAAATAACTAGACTGAGGTCTGGATTCCCTAAAGTGTTAGACTGACACCACTTCTCAGGACTGCCTGATCCATGGCCATGCTTTTGCCTGGAGAGTTCTTCTATTCATAAGGCTTTGTTAGGCCACAAAAAGGCAGCACTTAAAACTGTTTTAAGCTCCTTCAGCCCAATTAGCTGTCAGGCCATATGCTATGGAAAAGACATTAATGTAGTATTTGTACTGCAGGGAAATCATACTCCTAACTGAAATAAGCATATTGAAAATCTGAATGTGTGTAGGCTAAGGATGACTTGTTCCAGTAGAATTTATTGATGGGAGGGCTAATAAGATGACCTTCATAACTAATCATTCCATTCCTTACCCATGGACAGCTCGGCTGTGTCAAAGACAACTGAGCTGTGTGTAAAACAGCTCCTGAATCACTAGCAGTTGAAGTCCAATTATTTTGAGGTAAAATGATAACCTTTCATTTCCAAGACAAATTGAACTGAGCTATGGTGTTTCAGAAGCAACCTAAGCCTCCGTGTGGCAAAGGTTCCATGCACTCAATAGTTTCTCTAAAATGTGTTGAACAGCTCTTGGGTCACCTAGAAACAGTCTCTTTTTCTCTGTGTTTCAGTTTCTCTGTGTTTCTACTGTCCAAGTATAAACCCCAGTGCCAATACCCTGGAATAATCAGCATAAGTGATATTGCCAATTTTTGCAAGGTGATACTGCAGTCCTCAGGAAGGTTGATAAAGGGGATGATTCACATTCAAATAAACCCTTTGCTCTGACAATCTGGATAGTGTTTTCCAAACATTGTAGCAGGGCTACATGTGGCACTTTTTAAAATTTGCCTTCTCTATAGCTACTAAAATCACACAAATATATCCATTTTGGAATGGGCTTTATCTCTTTCTTCTCACCACTGTCAAGATGTGACTGAGTATGCTAGGGAAGCTGGTGAAGTGGAGGTGAAACAAAGTGCTTTTTCACCAAGGCTATCTCCGTCTCTGATCTGAATTGGCTTTTTCTATGTGAAAGACCTGCTTGCATTTGGAGTCGATTCAAGCATTTTCAGCGTGCTCTTGCCTCCTTATGATATTGCTATTTATTTGTAGGCGTAGGTGGAAGAAAGGTCCTTAGCTGCAATTCTAAATGCTGCATGAACAAAGCTGTTGGGAAGGGATCGATCTGCCAGCAGACAAAAGTCAATGCTGGGGTATAAATTGCAAAAACAAAATCAATCCACCATAGCCTAAATCCTTCAAATATACAGACAAAATGCCAAGATGGGTGACCCATAGTGCCAAAGCACAGGTTGCAGTGGCCATCAGCCAAGCTAAACAGCACATTAAGTGGCTCCAGTCTTGCAGACCAACAAGCTGATTCTATGCAAGTACCACGTCTACTACAAAGACACTCAAGTGGTGTCACTAAATTCACAAATGATCATGAGTCATGTGAAATGGATAAGGTGGGACGCTAACACATCACTGTTCCCATGTTACCTAGATAATGCCTCCACAGATGCCCATCAGACCTGTGGCAGTGAATCTAGCTGAGTGCACGCTTCAGAGCTCAGCATCAATGCCAGCTCTTGGTATTAAGAATGAGCCTGTCGTGAACCCTCCGGCATACAGTCCTACCAAGTTTATTTTTACATGATATCACCCTGCCTAGCCTTGCTCTACTCTGTCCTTAAGTTTGTTGTCTGCTCTCAGTGGTTGATCTGCTCTGGTCTTCAGCTCATTCGGAGTATAGAGGAACTGTTTCCCAGAAGTCTCCTGCCTGCACTGTCAGTGGTTTAGTGACATTTTTGTTATCTAAATACGTTAACTTGGCAAGCCAGAGCAAGCAAGGAGCATGATGGAGGATGATGAATGGCTTTGCACATGAAAGGGGTGTCCCAGCTGCAGCCCACACCTGGAGAGGAGTGTCCTGGTCACAGCCACTTCCCAGACCTCACTGTGCTCTCCAGGCTCTGCCACAGCATCTCTGGGATTAATGCCTCCCACCCTGATGAGGCACAGGAAGGCCATTCCTGTACTGAGGAATTCCTTGCACTGCATGCCAAGACACCAAACTTAGAAGATGTTTTTAAAAGAGAGACAAAGCAATGAATGTTGTTGATAGATGAACTTGAGCAGGATCTTTCTTTCGTGGATTGGTGTGCAAGCATGTCTAAGCCAGAGGTGTTGAGCAGATGGTCTCCTTTTCAGGTATGGATGCACTTTGGAATTTTATAAACTTCATGAAAGGGAAACCAGGGTGACACAAAGCTATTTTTTCCTACTTAGCAGCTGGAAGTAAGACAAATTTGTTGGTCTCAGTGGTGTCCCTTCTGAACAACAGCATCCCACAAAGACAAAGAGCAAACAAGTAATCCAGCACAGCATGGCATTGTTGAAATGATCTCTGTCTTGTTTGGCACACCTGGAAGAACAAACTTTTTGGTACAAGGCAGATGTAATTCCATCTTTCTGCTGACTTGCACTTGGCAATTATTGAGGAAAAACTTCAAAATGTGATTATTTATTAATAATTGGGATTTTGTGTGTGTATGTGCATATGGACACCTGCAGCTCAGTGGGCCTGAGTAACTGGGTGAGTACTTCACTGACTAAACCACCAATCCCTGTTTTCTTCTTTCTTCCCCTTTCCACTCTCCCATATACTCACCATATAGCATCTTTATTCATATTCAAATGCTCAAATATAATTTAAACCACAGAGTCCCTTCCTGCCCATCTACAAAAGAATTTGTTGCATTGCAGAGGAAAGTTATGGAGTTTATTACATCTCTGTCTAAGATGAACGCCAAAGCAAGTATTTTATCCTCACTCATATAATCATCATAAGGTAAAAAATGAAATTTCCAAAATTGAAAGCTGTCGGAGAGTGTCAGGGAACCACATGTCAGTTTTTACTTTGATGTACACCATGGTTAAAAAAAAATCTGGGAACGGGAGGTGGTGAGGAGAGGAAAAAGATGCGCTGCGTATCTTCCAGGAGATTTCCTCTCTATTATGTAGTTCTTTATATTGTAGAAGGAAAAAATAGGCTCTCCTTTCTGCCTGGAGTGAGAGTGAAAATATTTTGAAGAGATATTGTAAGAACTTAATTTAGCACCATGGATGGTTTCACATTCCCACTTGCATCTTAATAAAGTAAGTATCACCTTAAGGTTTGCAGTAAAGCCATAATGATTTTTAAAACTTTGGTGGGATTAGCTGATAAATACTTTGTTTCCTGAGATGATTTAGGAAAGAGCTTTATCTCAGACCAGTGAACTTTATCACCTGGTCCAAAGCTAAGGAGGGAGCTGGGATTTATTGTGCATGTTTATCCAGGTGCTGAGTGTTAGTTTCCAAAATGTCTGCTGCTGTTTATTTCCTAGGAGAGCAGAGTTTCAGTCCTAATGGTCAAGGGCAGTTGAATATATTAGATGTCTTTCTCTCTCTCTGTCCCTCTCTTCCCTGTTTAGTAAGACATTTAAGCACACACTGTACAGGTTCAAGAATCAGAGCCCTGTGTTTCTCGCCTAGTGGCAATTAATTCCTCCCTACCTGCTTTCATTATTTGGTTGCATCTTTGAAGTAATAGCCCTTTTTCGTTCATGGTTTTCCTAAACTAACTCTGTCTCTCCTCACTCCTCTCTGCCACCTCCTATTTGCACTTACAACTACTGTCAGTGTCATCTGTGCCTGCCATCTGCTTCCGGAATATTATAAAGCTGTAATCACAGGACATTTTGAAATTTATTCAGACAAATCAAAGACATTCAGTTGCTGTCAGGGGTGGATTTAGGGCTTAGAAAAGCATAGGTCTCCTGGCAGAGGCTCTCAGAAACAGCAGCTGGCAGAGAGAGACAGGAGGAGTTTTCCTTGCCCAGTTTTCCATTCCACCTGGCTCCTGACCTCCAGCATTTTTCCATTCTCAGGGCTGGTTTCAGCTGAGATCAGCTAACTGTGGTGGATTATTTCCAGTTTAGTGGTAAACGTGAATCTGGGTGAGAATGAGACCAAAGGAATTTTTCGCTTGTGACCCCATTTATGCCTAGCCTGTAGAAACATATACCCACAGCAGTAACCTCTGTCTTGCTCCTTTTACAAATAGGCTGTACCTCAGTAAACATTTTCTCTTCACTATTTGAGGTAGGGGCTACTTTATTAAGTCCAAGCAGTACCTATAATAGTAGCCTAATCCCTATCAAGGGCCTCCAGATGCTACTCTAGTAAATAGCAGTAGTAGTAATATCAGATGGGGAGCTCTCTCTGTCTTTCCACATGGATAGCATATGCTAAGGTTTGCTCCTGCACTGCTCAGTTTATACTCTGACCTGCCAGAATAATGGAATAAGTTGCAATAAAGTATGTTTGCATTATAAGGTGGTGTAGACTGCTTCTACTGCTCCAAGAGAGGTTCTGTAACATGAAATACCTAATGCCAAGGAGCCACATGCACAATATGTACATTTCAGGATGGTGGAGTCTTTGCTTTGCGCTTTCTCTACTTTGATCTCCGAGTCTGACTTGGAGCACAGTGCCTTAGGTGCAGTCTTGGCATGCAGCTTCTAATTTGGCTTCATTCAAGGATAGACTAATCCATGCTCTGTGCAAGCCAGGGTGGAGGCGATGGAGAGCTGCACGCTTATAAAACTAGAGGGCTGATTTTTGCAGTATGCTCCACTGACTTAGAAACTATTTTAAATCAGTTTTAAAATGTTTACTCTTTCACAGTTCATTTTCATACATTTGGCAGATTGGTGTGCCTTTTAAAATGTCTCTTCTAAGTCTCCTGGTTTCCAAAAGCACCTTCAGTATGTCAGTGTTTCTGCAGATGTCCCTAAAAGGAATAATCACTATGTTGGAAAAGCAATAGAAATTTTAAAAAGAGCTGTTACATATTTCTGCAAAAACAAACCAATAGATCAGTGGATTCCCTTTTCCCCCAAGGCCTATAGAGGGCTGGAGATCCAACCTGATTGTAATGTGCCTGTGGCCTCAGTGAGCTGAGTGCACGCTACCTCTGCTGCCCATGGCAGCTAGGCTGTTGCAGGCTCAGCTAGTAGGTGGATAAAAGCCAGCTTAGGGTCCTGGAAGCTGCAGACACAAGCCAAAAATCCATGGTCAAATGCTTGGCAGGTATGAGACCACAGAAACCAAATGAGTAGAAAAGCTTTATTTGGCTCTGGCTGTTGCTGCTGAGTTGACGTGTGGGAATAAAGAAGTGTGACCAACTGATTTGCAGTGGCAATGCTGCAGCTGGAGGACTGCAGAAGCAGGATGCTTTAATCCCAGAGGTTTTATTTTTTTTAATTTAGGGGGAGATCTTCAAAACAGACACAAAGGAGCTAAATGTGACACATAGTGAAAACAGGAACAGTGTTTTCAAGGGATCAGAATTAGGACGAGTTGCTTCCCTATAATTGTCTACCACCCCCCAGCTGGTGCCGCAGCACTTGATAGCATTCCCTCACAGGTGGGAAAAGTGGTGAAGGTGTACTTAACTTGAATTTAAAATCCTTGACAAGGACAGCTTGAGAGGAAAGGTTATTCACCTGGTGCACTGGCTTCACAAGGGATGTGGCTGGTACCATGTCAGCGAAGGCTGACCACAGTGCAGATGAAAGGGCAGACATGGAAAGGGTCAATGAAGGCAATGGTAATGAGGGGGACAGGGAAAAGGCCATAGTATATTACTGCCCTTGATGAAATGCCTGAGTCCCTTGTCCCATGGTGGCAATTTGTCATCTTTGCTGTCAGGTAATGTAGATTGGCAGCAGAGATCTAGAAACGGAGAAGGAAATGGTGGTTGTGGGCAAGCAGTCAGGAAGGCACTGAGTCCTTGAGTCATGCTAGTATGGGGAGGCCATTGTGGGCACACAGTGGTGAGGCAGGCAGTGGTACCTACCAAACCCCCATTACAGTGCTAGTGGGTGATTCAGATTCCAGGCAAGCACAGACTTCTTTGTAGTTGTTCAAATAATCTCACAAAAAGACTGTACAGCTTAAATGAACAGTAGAGTACTTTAGGTGCAGGTGAAAGAGGTGCAAGTAGTTTTGCTACATTCAAAATGCACCAGAACAACTGAAACTTACTGGGACAAGTTGAAGCAGCCTTCATCTCCTTGCTCCATCCCACGGTTCCTGTATGGACATGCTGATGTGCATGTCTTGGGATGGGATGACAAGCCCGTTTTCCTGTTGAGCTGCTTTTACCGTGAGAAGCAGAAAAATCTTAACAGCTCAGGCAAGGAGCCTTGTCATGTTCATCATGGAGTTTGCGGGTCCTTGTTCAGGGCCATAACAAGCAGGTGTGACAACAGGGGCTGGAGCTAAGGCCCTGGTGCTGCAGCTGCATCCCTGTGCCTCCACTACCACCGCTTGGATGGGGATGGGGCACCCCTACCTGTTAGTGCACTGTGTTGGGTCAGCAAGGGCAGGGGACACAGCCATGGGATGGAGAAGGGCAGGTTTAATTATGGTAGAGGACACTGGAAAGGAACTGATTCCTGGGAAGTAGAAATTCGAGGTGGGATAAGACCATTTTCTTCTTGCCTAAATTAGCCATATATAGACTTGTCTAGATTTGAAATGGGTGAGGTGTTTTTTACAAAATATTCAGGAAGACAATTTTAAAGCAGCTTGGCTCTTGGCTAGTTAGAGCTTCACGGCTTTAAATGGGGTTTGTTGTATATGCTTAACTACAAATTCTGTCAGGTATAAATTGACAGTATATAGGTGTATAGGCCAGTATAAACTCTGAATCTCAGCCTGTTTCACACGGTTTTGTCCCTCGTTGATCTTATATCTGTCTTTGAAATTAGAAAGTTTGCTGAAGTAACTATACCTTTGTAATAGGAAATACTGTTGGAATTATTTTTTATGTGCGGCCTGCAGTGGAACAGGTATAGATCCGTGGATCATGCATACTTTACAGAAAAATCTGGCTTTGGCTGTAAACTCTGCATATTTCAAAACTGTTATTTCTTCAAATCCAGCGCAGGATTCCTAGTAGAACTGAAAGCAGGATTCACTTCTAACTTTTCAGGCTCAGTGCTCCCTGGACAGTCCTTAAGAGGCGCATGTTTGGGGGAACTCAACACCTAGTTTCCTAAGTTCCTAGATCTGATCTTAAGTATGCATTAGCAAAATTAAGGTACCACAGTCTCACAAGTGTTGGTAGGAAAGCTGAGAATGTGAAATCATAAAATAGGAAGTGGCAAAATTAATTTGGAAATAAATAAAGCAGAGATATTTTTATTTGAATTTTCTCTGTTTTAAAGTCACAGAGTGGCAAATAATATGATTATAAAATTAATGTGATTTTTCAAGATGCTTCTTTCTAGGAGATTCTGATCAAGGCTTACTGTTTGTTCTCTATATTCAAATGATAAATATTTTGCCTTTTACAAAATAATTACTTTATAACCCAAGGGCTGGTACCTGCAGCTAAACTTGTGCTTCAGCACACTCTTCTGACATAAAAAGCACTCATAAATCACGATCTAAACTACAGATTCACATCCTCTTGGAAACCACTCTAACAGAGGCATGGCAAGTCATTTAGGTAGTTGGCAGAGCCGGGACTGTCATACACTTACACTGCAGGCATGTAACCTGTTTTCCGTTCCTCCATCTGCTGCATCAATTTGGGGTTGGGTAGGCATTATGCAAAACAATAGCTGCTACCATTTAAGAAATATGTATCATTCCCCTGTAGCTTGCAGCCTTTTCTATGCCTTTCTATTGTATCAAGATTTTGACACCACACACTTCAGTGCTTTACTGAATCTGAAGGAAAAGGAGCTAAAACATATCAGGAGCTATGGTTTTGCCAGGAGCATGATAGACCATGAGAAGACCATAGACAGACAGATGGTCTGTTAAATGCCTGTCCTTTACAAGGGTGGGGAATATCATTCACACAGTAAAAACCATGGCCTTGGTCCACCCCCACAGCTAGGAAACCTGCATAGGAGAAGAGTCCAAGGCCAGATGTGGATGGTTTCCCAGAGAGAGGCTGGGAACACTCATCCTGGAGGAACCTGCAGGACTGAACTGACCTTCCCCTCTGTAGATGGAGCAGAGCAGTGAAAGGGGGTGTTGAAGCATCACCCGTGGCAGTCTTGGTTCAATGGAGGCTGCAGGAAACAGCAGAGCTTCAGGGAAGTCATTGTGCACCAGATTAATAAAGCATTGCTGAAGTGACCCAGGCTTACTGCCCCAGTGCTCTGGGTGTAAGGCATAACCAAAATGTTACAGTGCAAGATGTTCATGATGCCTGTGTGCCTTTCTTACAGGAAATATTCCTCTGAGATCACTGCAGATTTTGGGTGTCACTACCATCCTTTTTTCCTCAGTGCCAGGCCTCAAATCCCACTGTGCCCAGGTGATGCACTCAATGCAGCTTCTTAATGATAAAGAAAATATCAACTGTTAAACTGTTCCCAGTAATGGGAATGGGAGATGAGAAAGTAAGTGGCAACAGCAGGGAAAGTTTAAGGCTTTTTCTCAGCCAGAGAGTTTCCCTTTTTAGAAGTAAAATCAGGACATGTAACAAACAAGGGCGAATTGAAAGAGAAAGTATCCCCATGTGTCTTGTTTTCTGTTTTCTCTTAGGCTCAGATTTGCACTGCATTGTAGCCCAAACTCCTATTAGAAACATCTGGTTTAAGTTTGTAGGGTTATTTGTTTATGGTTTTGGCTTTTTTTATTTTCATTTTTCTCCCTTTTATTTTTGATTCTTTCTCCCCTCTAGCTTTACTCTAGTAATATTTTCGCAGCTTTTGTCTTCTCTGTTTCTCTTTTATCTTCTCCTCTCCTGTCTCTGCAGACACCTTTAGCTGCACTTGTCTGCTCAATGCACTATGTTCAGATGACCAGTACTCAAGCTTTAGAAAGACCTCATCTTAACTTTATTCTTTCTTTTTTAATTTTTTCACAACCTTTTACTGTCTGCAAAACCAACTGCAGAGTGGGAGAGAGATTCTCCTTCCTTCCAAGTACACAGTGCCACCTTTCTTGGAAGTGGTGATTTCTGCAGCTAATGGAATAATTTAGCTTCCTACTTACTTTGATGAGTCTCTTTCTGTCTTCCAGTGAGTGGGGCACCTGTGTGAGAGTTACTGGCATCCAGACACTTTATCATACCCTCTCTCAAGTAATGGGTTTGATTTTCATGTTCATTAAGATTGCTCAACACCTGGTAAAGTGCTGCTTTTAGGACTCTCTAGTCTCCCAGCTTGGTGTGAAAGGGGTTTTGGCACAAGTGAGAAATAAGGGCCAATGCTGTCATTACCTGCTGTTCAAAATGACTTTTTACTTACTTTTCTTTGTGAAATTGATGTTATCAGTGATATGAGAGAAAGAGAATGTTCTTTCCACTAGAAGCAGTGCACAGTGACTTGAAGGATTCCAGACTCATTCACATTTTTGCATATTAGTGCATGATGCTCATTAGGGAAGACAGCTTGAGGCCAGTTTTGGTCTCCAAAGAATAAAAAAAAAATTCCTTCTTAAAGGTACTGTAGGATTCATTCACTTTAGGACTGATTTTTATTTGTACAATACAGATGGCCCAACCATCCCTGTCTTCCCATGGAATAAACCCAAATGTCTCAACTGCAAGAATTACTTTTTTGCAGGTGCGCTCATTTTCTTCTCGTTGGATAAATTCCATTGTAAAATGTTTACGAGAAGAACTTTTGCATAGCCTGAGCTTTGTTTAGTTCAGAGGTGGATAAAGCCCTGTTACTTTGGAGAATATGTGATCCCATATGCTGAGTTTGTCTGGAGCACCATTTTGCTTTAAAATCAATGCCTACTTTGCTTTTCAGTGGCTTCCCCTTAAAAAAAAATTAGTGAGAGAAACTGTATGCTTTCTTTCATTTATAAAGCATTAATCCTAATCTGTGCTAAAAAATAAATAGGTCTTTATGGCTTCAGAAAGATGACACTTTATGTTTCTTCTATAGTTCCTTTTTCAGTCAAAATTTCCCCTTTGAATAACTTGCGCCTAAGCCTTTTACACAACATTGGCACTTCTTCACCTCTTACTTTCATAATAACTGTTGTAATTTGCTTCAATCATTTTCTTTGTCAGTGGGATGACATGTACCTCCATTAGGTGACCTTTTAAATCCCTTTTCTCTGAAGGAAACAAAACCAGATGTCAAGTCTGAGTAGGTTTTTTATTCATTTTAAAGTCTCCCTGCAAAAGTATCTGGTGCATCACCCTAAAGGACACGAGTAGCATGAGTTTGCAGGTGTCTGTGGCCATCTCTTCTCAAGGTCACAGTTTTCAGTCCGTGTATCTACACCAAGGCACTACATTGCACAATGACAAAAGCTGCCAACCTTTGTCTGGTAAGCAGCCAGGTCTCGAATCTGTTCCACTTGCAACCTGTTCTGTCTTCACAGAGAGTCTTCTGGAGTTTGCCAAGGACTGTGGCAGATACAGAAAATCTTCAGTAGTTTAATTATTAATTCAGTAAATCTCATAATAATGGGGTATTATATTTAATTTTATATTGTACTTATTTTTAATAAGATGCAGACTACTAACTTCAGATGTCAGAATTCAGCTAGTTTGTACTTTTCTAGTGTTTCTTCAGGCTGTCAGCAGACTTTGAAAGACATTATGATTCACATACTGTTCACCTTTCCATTTTCACCTCAGAAACAGAGCATTAGAGACATTGTTAGTAAGGACAAGACAGTCTTTGAAGCAATTCTGCAAAAGCTGTTAAATCTGACAGGAATTTCTGCAGTGGGAATGAATTTCCACATATTTTTTACACACACACACACACACACACACACACACACACACACACACTATATTCATATGTATATTAATTTGCTGCAAGACATCTCTGATTCATTTAAAATTATGGTATTATGTAATTCTTTCACCCTTGGTCCCTTTATTGAAACATTAATACACATCTTACACTAGGTGATGAAAGCAATATTTTGCTTCCATCTACCTCTGTCTTTTAATTTTTTTCTAATTCTTTCATCACTGTCATTTTATTGGCTTCTATTTGCAAGTTCAGTCTTTTAATTTGCCCTGTGTAATGAAAGTCTTCTCAAATTACCTGCTGTTTTCCATTAGCCAGTGTGGCTACCTCATACACACACTCCTTTCCTTCTCCTATGATCATCCCTCTTTTTTTTTCCTACCTACCACTATGTATGCAAAAGTAAAGATCCCTCCTTTGCTGCTCCAAAACTTTCAGAGAGAGAGAGAGTTTTGCCTGCTATTTCACCTTTGGCTAAAATTGTGAAAGCTCTTGCATTGGTTCAAATGATTCAAAAGGAAATCGAACTAGAGGAAAAGGCCTGAGGTCAAGTAGTAGTGCCAATATGATTGTCCTCTCCATCCTTCATGACTCTTATCCTTGATGGACCTCCTTCTTCCTTTCACATGTGAGCATAAATGATAAATATTATGCTAAGCATGTAAGGCCCAGTCCTAGGCTGATAGTATTAGGGATAAAATTCCCGTTGAATTCCATGCCCTCCAGTTGTTGCCTGAGGACACCAGCTCCTTATTAATATAAATAATCAGCACCATCTCTATTTGTGGTAAAGTATCTCTGTGGACCTTTTTTGAGGGGAAGCAGAACCAGGCAAATGAGAAATAAGTGAACTGCCTTTCTGTTTCCTTTGTACAGCACATCTGCCCAACTGTGCCCTGCTTTGCTGCTTTCTGCCCCTGGGAACACAAGGACATGTAAGCCTGGATATTTCTGGTGGGTGATGTCTCTTTGGAAGCTGAAGCTGAAAATCAATGGCTGTCGTGGTTGGGGGACTCCTCCAGCACTCAGCTCAGGTAACACCCGCGCTGCCAGACTCAGTGGCTACCCTGGCTTTTCTGTCAGCTGTGCTAGCTGTCAAACAGCTATAGAGGTGACATGAAGTATCTGGTCCGCACTGCATGGGTTTTGAGGCATGAGTATCTTCTGAATTCAACAGCAACTGTCAACACACAGATTTTAAATTTACTGGAGAGGTGGTTATGATCTTTTCTGATCTTCTGGTTAATCAGGGTTCAGAAGTTGCACCACGCAGTGACTGTATTAAGTATATAGCTCAATTTAAGTGCAACATTTTCCTCACCAAGGCAGAAGAAAGGAGTTTGAAGAAGAAAGGATATCTTCCTGCACGGTCTTCCTGCACTTCTTCACTATAAATTCTCATATATGTACAAGTCAATTGCCATTTATAGATTGCATGGGAGAGCAAAGATTAGGCACGTACTAAAACTTGAGAATTGATTCCCTTTGATGTGTATCAAACTTGGTGCTCCTAGGAGATGTTATCACTACAAATGGTACACCCAGAAACATGTGGTTCAGCCAACTGTGAACACAACTCATGTCATTTTAATGTCTTCTGACTAGAATTTCATACATGGGCTCTTAGCAGCGTCATACACTGCCGATAGGGAAGGTTTCTGGGTTTTTATGGCTACTCACATCCTGGCTTCTCACATACGTTATCCATAGTTTCGTAAAAGTGGAATTAATGTGTTTAGTGTTGAAGTGGGGTCCTGTGTTTCCCTCTTCCCCTGGATCCTCAGAAAGTTGTAAAGGACGTAGTGCATTCTGTCTGGAAAGATAATGCTATTTTTTCCTTTCATTGGCTTTTGGCAGTTCACACAAGTTGGGTCTTTTCCCTGCAAGTACCAAAGTTTGGCTGTGTACACTGCATTTCTCTACTTAGTAGGCAACTCCCATTTTCACTTGGAAGTGGCCTTAGTGTCGTAACGCTGATTGCACTTGAAAAAAACTTTTGTATTGATGCCATAATGACTGGCGTAAAGGCCATTTTCTATCATTTAATGAATTACTGCAGGAACTGACAGCTTTTAACACAGGTGGCCATTAGCTGCCAGGACATACCTGACCCAAAGCTTATTGTTTATTAGCTGTAAGTGTCCAACCAGAAAGCCATTACATCAAGTATGAAATAATGTAATTTCCTTTTCTGCATGTTGAAAAGTTATAAGCTGAGGTGTCCATTGCCATGGATACAGGCCTGCTCACAGACTGCATGTGAGGCACTGGCCACAGGATGAACAGTCCCACCATCCTCTGCCATCTCCATATCTCACTTGTTTGGGAGGCAGTGAACACTGGAAATGTGCTTTTCCCTCCTGCTTTCAATGGTTTTTCTCCTTCAGACATAAACAGTCCTTTTCAAGGAGATGAAGGAAATTCCTCACACTTTTCCTGACTCTGGGTAAAATGGTCCTGATTTGAACCACATTTGGGGTTCAGTTTACAAAAAGTCCGAAACTCCTTCCACAACAAGAAATTTCACTATTGAATTCAATAGAATTTAGATCTCATGAGGGGCGAGAGGGAATCCTTGAAATCAGCTGTTGTTACAGGCAGTTTTTGGGGTTTATATTTCTAACTTTTGAAGTTTTGCCAAGGTAACTTTCAAGGCTTCAAGGTACGTTCCCCTTGAAACTGTATAGTTAAGATGCTCTTTGTCCTGATTCAGCATGATATCTTGGTAGAACACACAGTTTCAACATTTTTGCCTTGACAAAAGGGCTCTTCAAAGGAGAGGCTGAAGAAAAGGGTATATAAGAACACCGGAGAGGAACTTTTTACAGAGGCATGTAGGACAAAGGCTTTAAAATGAAGGAGGGTAGAGGTAGATTAGATTATTAGGAAGAAATTTCTTACTGTGTGAGTGGTGAGGCACCAGAACAAGTTGCCCAGAGAGGTTGCAGGTGCCCCATCCCTGGAAGTGTCCAACGAGGAGTTGGATGGGGCCCTGAGAAAGCTGATCGTGCGGAAGGTGTCCCTGCCCATGGCAGGGGGATTAGAACTAGATGATCTTCAATCTTTCTTTGGCTCTGCCAACCCAAATCATTCTATGATTTTATGAAATCAGGCTGCCAGCACTGGGACATGCACAGAACTTGTCTTGTACACAGTGCCAATGGCTGAGATGTAGATAGAGGCCCAGAATTCCGCACAGGGAAAAGTAAAATGTTTCATACTTTTTCTGCACATATAAAAGCTAAGCTGTTCAAGCAGTCTACATCTGAAGCGTGACATAAAATTAAACACTACCACATCATCTAAATGTGTGCCCATTACACAGAGTAAGGGTTTTCATTAACAACCCTATCAACACACCCTTAATGATACATATTTGAAAAATGGATCATGTTCAAGTGTAGAGAAATTCATGATTATACAGACTTCTGATTCAATAAATTATATTGAATTTTTCTGAGATTCTTCCTTTTTTAAGAAATAAAACAAACAATAGAGTTTTACTTAAATATAGCTAAAGCAAAAAACCAAAGAACCTTCTATTTCTCCTTATAAAGCTTATAAAATTTCTGACATTTTCCGCAGATCAGAGACACTGCATGCAAATACCTGCATTCAGTCAGTGAGGCAAAATCTGAAATCAATCTCTTCCCTGGAATAATTGCTCAGCAAACAAGATGTGTGTAATCCATTTTTATTATTAATACTTCAGTTAAGATTCAGGTACCGTATTTTCCTTCTTATAATGAGCACAGTTTTACAATGGATGTGTGGAGTTTACAGTACATAACATCACTGGCAGCCGCAGAATGCCTGCCATGTGCACCAGAGCTGGATTAAATATATTTCTCTGGGCAGTAACAGTGTAGAGAGATAAATTGCAACGTATGTCTACTGTATATGGACAAACCTCATTTTCCCTGTTAATTCAGTACATGGACATATTTGTTATCATTTTGTTTATCAATGAAGCTATCTTACTGCTGTTATATTGCATCTCAGGTAAAGAAAGTTTATTAGTTGGAGAGATCTACTTCCAAGAATGGTCCTGTGTGTTCCCAGTCCCAATGATTTTGCAGTATAATTCCTAATATCCTCATATGATTTGAGATGAAGTCCCAAGATTATATGCTTCCTCCTCTCACTTTTTTTACACTGTAGAGACAGAAATTTTAATTTCTGCAAGAGGAGTGACTTGGCTGATTCCTGGATCCATTATTTTCTTCTGTGCTAGCTATATCCTGGGAAGAGCAAACAGGAACAGAGAGGGCATCAAAACAAATCTCTCAACCTACTGACTAGTTTATATTCAGGTTTTGATGCATTGGTGGAAAATACTTCCCTGTTTCAAACAAAGATTAATTCCTAATGGCCACAGTCCTTATGAGGACACTTCAGCAGCTAGTTCAGAACTGTCTTAACATTTTTTAAATGAAGCTTCTAAGTTGCAGACCTGCTATCACCCTTGCACCATCCTTCTCACCCTCTGTGGGATACTGCTGGGTCCGGTTTGGGCCCAGCTGTGTAGCACTGGAGCCTCTTATCTTGGATGAAACAGCAGCAGTGTGCTTGTGCATGAGGACAGCCCAGGGAGGGGAGCACACTGATGGCTTCTGGGGCATTTATGGGACAGGCGTTCTCCTCACCCTGTCAGTGTGGTGCTCAACAGCACCCTCCCCAGCTGGCTGAAGTGGCATGCAGACCTCTCTCATCCCAGGCACAGCCCTCCGAGAGCAGAAGGCACCATGTATAGTCCATTGGTGGATGTGTGCAGTGCAGATGCAGTGCTGAGCATGGGTCAGTGGAAAGGGCTGTGGCTCTGAGGGTTTGCAGATGGACATTTTTTTTCACATGCACAAAACTGTAGGTGGAAAAGCAAAATGAAGGGGGCGAGCAAAATTTCTTTGTCAGCCACCACAAGGATGGGAGTGGTAAATCTTCTCAAGGTGAAGGGATTCATTTTTCCATCATATTTTCCATTGGCTTCCTGTTGCTGGAGGAGGTTTGCTCCCTCTTAGCCTTCCAAGGCTCATTCTTGCATCTACCCTAACTAAATCTATAGAGTGGGCTCTTAGATCCCTCATGTAAATATCTAATGGCTACTGCATAAGGAAGGCATGAAGATGTGAAGCATGAAGCTGATGTTTGTGCCTGAGAGATGTCCTCCCCTAACTTTGATGCTGGATTTCATGTCACATTTCCTTATTTCTCCACAGTATATGCAGTAAATCTCTGTATTTTTATCTTCTCAAGTGGACCTCTTGCTGTATCAGTAAGTTGCATAAAACCAGATTCTTGTTTTGAACTTTACGGATCTGTGCTTAAGAAACTCCAGTATTGTGAAACTGTTTAGGACAAAAAAACAAGCAACCACTGAATGATCACAAGATTATTGTTCTCTCACTGTACGGAAAATTGTTCAGTCTCCCATAACAGACTATTCACTGTCTAAACACCCTGGTAAGGTCACCGTATGGAAGCAGACTATGCACAGTCAGAAACAGCATCAGGAAAGAACGCACATCAGGGAGCACATTCCTCCACTTACCTTAGACATACTGAAGAAACAGAAGGGGAAATCTTCAAGTTGGAACTGAACCACCCGCAGCAAAACTTCAATCAGAAAATGCCCAGTATTAGAGCCCAGCTTTTAATCTGTGTCAGGCTTTTGTTAGGATTCACTCAAAAATAAGACATTTGGTAGGACTATATCAAGGATATATCAAAGGGATAGTAAATTTAGTGTCTTATATAGAACAAGTTCAGTTTTTAAAGTATCAGGCTTGACTCTTGACAGTGGGCATAGTGCAGAGCCCAAAAAGCCACTCAGACACCATCTGCACCTGTGGAGGATGCAGCCTGTCCTTGCCTCGTCTCACTTAGAGGGAAGAGAAGGAGAGACATGTTCTGCACTCGGGTTTGTGGTCACAGACATAACATCAAAAGGCAGTATGGTCTTTAATGTGGGAAGAAGAGTGTATAATTCATTACAAAGTTTAGCAAACAAAAGACTCTCTTCCCTAGCAGCAATCGATGCTGGTCCTCCCTCTCCTGGTTTTTGTTTTGGGTTTTTTTTTTCGTTTTTTAGAAACCCGTTCAGGACTCAGACAGCAGAAGCAAAACAAGAAGATAGGATTTCTCTCCCTTACTCCCCCACCCAGACAGAATGATTTTATCTCATAATAGCCAAATCTAAAGAGTGTTCCGTGCAGTGCAAATCATACTTTGCATGCAAATGTGAAGACAGTGTTACCACAGGAATGAAGTCTGTTTAGGTGAGCAGAAACTGGCTGCTCTCTTTGAACAGACTCGAGTGGTGCAAGGTGCAGCAAGGAATTCACAGATTCAGGCAGAGCAGGAGGAGTAACTATCCAGTTTTTTGCCAAACACTTAACTTTGACTTTACTGTCCAGGAGGACACTTTCTCAGATGCAGGAAGCCAACAGGAAGTTAGCAGCAGGGAGATGTGTCCTCTGCCCAGAGAGTCAAGTGGTTCAGACCAACCTCATACCTTTTACATGAAAGCAGAATTATCTGCATACACTCCAGCTGGCATTGAGTCTCTGTTTACCATCACTCTTCAGCTTCAGAGAAACAGTAAATGACTCCTTGCCTATACGAAACACAGAGTTTCTTGGGAAGACAGATTTAGCCTGCTGCCTGCTGCATTGCCTTGGCCCTTTGGAATCAGACTGCTAAAAACACTCAACAACTGGTTTCCACCGATTTTGTACTATGCCCTAAAGTCACATCATAATCATGTAGCTAGCACTGCTGGTGCCTGCATGCCCCCATGCTGCAGGCAAGAGCATCCAAATGCACTAATGCACTACACGGCGCCAATCACCACTTCCCAGCAGTGTGTAGTTGACATGAGTGTTGGAGATATTCTGTCCAGACACCTCTCCTATTCCTATGAGAGCATCACAGCAAGCTATCAAAACAGCTCACTTGTCAACTGGCAGCCACCCATGCTAAATAACTGGGTACAGCCCTATAAAAGACTTCTAACATATGCTTCTCTGCCTGTGTTTGAAATCCCCCAACTCACTGTTATCAGGAATTATTAATAACCCTTCACTGGTTCCTTATAGTTGATGGTATGTACTTGTCCAGCTGGTTTTGGAACACAATGAGAGAAATTTGATCTAATATTCTTCCCACTTTGGCTATCCGTGCTTTGTGCACCCTTATCTAAACGGCTTAAACACTTCATACCTTCTGTTTCTCTTGCTGCTGCATGTAAATATTATCTGTTTATTCTGCAGAGAACATACAGACTTTATTTGCACAACAGTGAGTACAACGGGGCCCCAAGGTTTGGCTGAGCCTTTTGATGGTCAGTGTCCCTCCTGTAAATGAGGCTTGAATTTTAGCATTACTCTGGACTCAGGCTGAAGGAAGCACACACTAACTCAGGCTGGGATTCAAAAGCAGCAAATAGTAAGGTGATGGATAGCTACTTCTGTTTTTTGGCTGTAAGCAAAGGAATTAGCAGGCTGTAACCACACAGGCTTATAGAGCCTGGAACAGACTGGCCGGCACTGACGTTTGTGTCAGCTGAAAAAGAAAGCAACAACAAAAAACACAGAACACAGAACAGTAGTGCTTCAGAAAGGAAATCTCAGCTATTTGCAGAATGCCATCAGCTGAAATTTCTAAAGACCAGAAGGGCCCATTTTAAAGTGCTCAGCATGCCCAGCCAGGGCCAGGTTTTCAGTTAAGCTCAGTTCCCATGGAGGCAGCTAAACAAGAGCCAGAATTTTAAAAGTACTCAGTATCCAGCTGTTTCCATTGCAAAAATTCTGTCCCAGTTTTTAAACAGAGCTCAGCACCACCCAACAAGCTGAGTTATTTCAAGACCTTGCCCTAAGTGACTTTACACCTGGTGTTATTGTTTCATTTATTACCTGTCAGAAGATCAGGTCACCTCCATTTCTGTCTTCTTCCACCTTTTCTGAGGCCTGATGTGGTCTGAATAATCTGAAATATCAAATAACTATTCTGGGTATTGTACAAAGAGGGAATATCAAGAAATGCACCACACAGACTACAGCATGGTGAGCTTCACAGTTCTGCCAATTTACCATGTGCTTTTGAGCTGCAAGAGCCAGCATTATGCTTTGACCTGCCAATCATGCTGACTCATGTCAAATTATGTCATCTTCCAAATGTCTGAGTTTGGAGGTCTCAACCTATTTTCACACGCAGATGAAGTCGAGAGTTCCTTTCTCCTGAAGTCTGCAAAACAGCAGAAAAGACAGCTGATGCCATAATTCAGGGAAGACTGTGTGGCAGGTGATGTAAAACATTATCTGGCTATCAACACTTGTAGAAACTGCAGTCTTCCTTCCATCAGCATGACACTGTATAGCTTTCTGAGGGCAGGAGTAACTCTTTGCTGGGAGAAACCAGCCTTGGAAGTTGTGAACCACACACTGCTCTTACACACTCTCTCAAACTTCCTGGGAGCTTGCAGGAAGTGCTCAACATGCAGCCAACATGGGAAAGGGTAACATCTTCTGCCCTGGTGCCTACTGTCTTTTATGGGTCTTATGTAAGCAGAGAGGTGCAGTTCAGAACATGGAATGAATCACAGAAATTCTCAGAAATAAGATGGTCTACCAGGAGAACCAGAGTTTCCTTTTATTTCAGTTATTGGGACATTTGTTTCTTTGTGTTGGGTTCGGGTTTATGGCGTTTTTTTGTTGGTTGGGTTGGATTGGGTTTTTTGTTTTTGTGGGGTTTTTTGTTTTGGTTTGGGGTTTTTTTTGGTGGGCGAGATCATGGTGGGAGGAGTTATTCTTCTCTAATGTGAAGATCCAGGAGACAGAGAGGGAAGGGCTGAAAATTGATTTGATTAAAGAAGCAGCCCACCACACAGACAGGTTCCAGCTGTGCACTCTTAGGCATGGTTAGCTGAAGACACTTTTTGTCTTTCAGAGCCAGTTTAAAATGCTCAAACCAAACTACTTCAAAGAAGAGAAGGCCTGAAAAGCAGGTGAATTTCAGTCATTTTTTTTAAAGACTCTCCATTTCCCTGTTGGAGAGGCATGTATCTCCCCATTTGAAGCTTCCTCCTCTGTCATTCTTTCATTTCCTTGATCCCCCTTGCTGTGTGACCATGTGACACACACCCGTTTGGTGAGAATCGAGACAGATATTGGCAGTTTGGGAGCTGTTGTTCCTGCTTATGTATGCAAAGAACATAATTGCTAAGTGCATCATCTGTTGTAATTTGCACATCCACACACAGCATGGATCACGGCAGCCTTCCCATAAGGATGCGGTGCCTTTTTTTCCTCTCTGCTTTTCTGGGCGGTAAAATATTAGGTCTCCTGGATGTCATTTTGCCACAGGCTGAACAAATGCCCTAGAAAGAGGTCCCTGCCCCAAATTGCTTACACTCTCAATACAGCTGCAGAGGACCAGGATGTGAAGCAGTATCTCTGTAACTCTCTTGCTTCACACATGAGGTCGAAATGATTTGACGAATAATTTAGGGAGGTCTACAGTAGGTGTGAGAAGCTAGTAATGCCAAACCCAGTGTTACAAAAGCACTCTGAAGTCACAGACACACCAAGCAGGAGCTGTGCTGTTCCCAAAGACTATCTAAGCAAGAGGCAACCATGGAGCAGTCAGTGAATACTGGTCTGCAAAGCAAAAGTAACAGCTGAAAAGCAAAGTAGCGGCCGTGTAATAATAAGATGACAAAATACCGGGGAAAAATAAAGAACAGCAGAGGGATTTCCAATTGACTTCCCTATCAATTGTGTTTATTCTCACTTTCGCAGCGCTTTGATTTCTCATGATCTTCTGCAGCAGAAGTCAAGCCAATATGCTCTGTAAACATTCAGATGCAGGTCAGACAAAGCCCTCACCTGAAAGTGCAAGCTGCACAGGCATATTGGAGACCTCAAAAACCAGCCTTGCTCTCCCTGATGACAGTGAGGGGGGCTTGTTTCATGTGACTCCCCTAAGTAAATATTAAGCTCCTAGTATGCCTTGAATTCCTTCACCAAGCTGTACTTCTTGCAGAAGATTCCCCATTTGCCCTTTAGGACCTTCAGCAATAGAACCTCACTGTCCAAAGACTTTTTTCAGTCTTTGGCAGAACCCACAGATGTTTATATTAGGATCCTTTTCTCTTTGGATTCTGACCATATTGTCTCAGGGAGCCTTACCTTCCCTGGTGTCTGAAGTGCTATGTCTCCTTTTAAGCAGAGATTCAGAAGAGAAAATTTCCCCTCAGACAGTGGTCTTTAAAACAGCAGTGTGTGTTTGTGGAGTCCTTGTGTGAGCACGTGGAGGGCCCACTGAGCCTCCATCAGTGCTGGAATGCCAGTTCCTTCCCAACCTAGCTCTTCTGCTTAGTGGAACAGGAAGCTGCGCTGTTGGATGCTACTTTTGTGCAGCTGCACCAGATATGGGGGAGCTGGGGGCTACCAGTGAGCACCAGGCATTTTCCACACAGGTGCTTTCAGGCTGTGCTTTACATGTGCATGCAAATGCATCTTTTCCTCCGACTGCATCACGGGGATGTGGCCCCAGGCAGAGCCACAGCCACAGCCACTAGAGGGCATTTGAAGGACATCGATGGGCAGCAGATGTCTGGCCAGGGCATGAGACAGCCGTGTCGGTGTGTCCCACTGTGCCAAGCTGTGGCATGAAGCAAGAAGTCTTATCCCAGTGCCTTTCTCATTCTGTCTTTCCGCAGTTGCCCCTGGGCACTCTGAGTTAGTGGTTTGCAGAAAGCACAGCATAGGTTCATCCCAGCTGCTGCAAGTGGGCAGTAGCAGAGGTGGAGCAATGCTATTAAATAGACCATGGGATAACTATGCCTCTCTTGATAGCACCTTTCAAAATAGTTATGTGTGTAGATTTCAAACATAGCTTTGTTCATCAGTTTTAGTCAGCTGCCTGCAACCTCCTCATTTAGTTGCTCTTGACACTAAGTCAGAAGTCCCTGATTTTCCTACCTTTTGCCATCTACTCTCTCTTAATGGAGGGAGATGTTCTCAAAGGCCTAACTTTGGCAAAAGCATACATCTACACTTCATACGAACCTCTTCCAAGTCCATTTCAGAGATGGGGGAACTGAACATGGCCTTCTTTATTCCACACAAAGGCCAGGGCCTTCAAAACAAAATATTTGCAGTGATTTCATCACCATGTAGCTGTCTGCCATCCAAAGGGAGTGCATGACACAGACCGTAAGAATCCTTTCAGTCAAGCTTAAACACTCTGCCAATGATCCTCTTTGCTTCCTCTTTTTAATTTTTTTTCAAGAGATCAACAGTACAGAAGCAGCATGGGAATAGATGCACTTCCATAGTGACTTTCAGCACAGATGAGTTCCCACGGGAAAAGTTTGCATTAAAGGCTTCCAGGTTTGTATGTCTGGCAGCCGCTCCACATGCGTTGGAGAAAAGGGATAGCCAGGACAAGGGTGAGCTTTCACTTGCGGTGGGCCAAGAAATATCAGAACAAGATTGTCTCGGTCTGTGCTTGTCTATTGTCAGGCTTTTTTGGTAGTCTAATAATGACCAAGTGCCGCCTCAGTTATCTTCACATCAAATTGCCTGGCAAAACTTCACATTCTTAGGAGTGGCCTTCTGAAAACAAACAGGAGTCTTGCAGAGTTGAGACAGAAAACCTAATCCTTTCCATAGACTTGAGAGAAAGGATGCCAAGCCAGCATCGAGAAAGTCAGGTCAAACTCTACAAAAGCAAAAAGCCTGTCTATCCCTCAGACATTCTCAAATTGAATCAGATAGACGCGTGGAGGGGATTGGGAGCCCTCTGTGCGCAGGTTAGAGACTCAGCCCCTGAGGCTGGCACAGCAGCACAACACCATGAGACTCACCACTATGTGCCAGAATGCAGCTAGTGTGGGGTGGGAGGGATAGCCTGGGTTTAGCTCAGGGTGCGCACGTTTGCAGTGGTATGAGCACCCATCTGCTCTTGGCAGCAATCCTGTTGGACGTGTGATGTAGCAGCGGTGCTCTTGCTCTTCTCGCTGGCGTTGTCACGCCACCCTTCTGCTTCCTGGAGCTTGGATGGAGCCCATCAAGCTTTACGGTCAGGAAAGGCACTTTTACACAAAGTCATGCCTTAAATCTCAGCAATGCCTCAGAAGGCAGTACGGCAATTATTTTTATGCCAATGGTAGGGACAAGAGATATTTTTGGGGGCACAGTAGCAGACCTGTGGGTAGAGCTCAGGAACCCTGATAATGTGATTCTGAGTCCAGCATCAAGCTTTTTACATAGCAAGCCAGATTTTACAGGCATTGAGCTACCTGTCTTCTCTCATGAATTAAGACCCAGCAAACCACAAACTGAGCTAATTGGTATATTTTTCTGTTAAAAAGAGAATTAGAAAACACACTTGTACTGGGAACTGTGAATTATACACTCTGCCTGAAGGAAAACAAATTATCACTCCAGCAGGAAAACTCACATCCCCAGGGTTCTGAAAGCAACTCATGTTGACTCTCTGTTGTTTTAGTCTGTTGGGGATTTGAGAGGAATGATTTGAGGCAGGACCAATGGGGAAAATTCTCTCCTTGCGTTCTTACGTGGCTGTCACAAAACAGGTGATGGACAGGTTTCCTCAAAGTCATTATGGTAAATGCAGATTGCATTTCATACACAGCAGACAGTTGCTGCAAATCTTGACTGGTACATTCTTTAACGTTATACTCCTTTCAGGGAGGCCATAGGTGCCATTGCTGATCAGTGAGTAATACATTATATTTTTTTCCTCCCACAGCATGAGGTGCTGTTTGAAAAGAGGATTGAATTAAATAAAATAAGTAAATAAATAAATAGAATAAAGTTCCTAGAATGAACAGAAGGCACTACAGTTACACAGTTAAAACTCCCAGCTGCTGCTGGTTTCAGGATAGCTTTGTCATCTTAGGCCTCTTTGGTGACACACAGGTGGGAGAAGAGTAACATGATGCCATAATCCTGCCTTACCACAAGAACTTGGTATTTTCCTTGGACTGCTGTGCAAATTCTGGAATCCACCCTTGAAAGTCATCCTATCAAGATCTTGTACAAAGTGGGGCTATTGCAAAGATGCTCCCGTCTGACAGAGGAGGTTGTCTGAGGAGACAGTTCGCACCTGTCAGGTCTTAGACACCAAGAGAGTACACGAGCTGCAGAGATTGCATTTCAACAATGACTTTACCAATTGTCAAGGCTACACAAGCACTGGATTTTAAAGTTGAAGTTAGGTGTGGTACCCTAAAAAACCGCTTTTATGAAATCTTGGCTTCTGGCATGCATCTTACCAAGGTGATGTGGTGGGAATAACACTGCCATGTGCCGGTGAAGCCAGCATGAAGAGGTTATTTTTACAACATTGGAGAGGAAAGGAACAAAATAGAAGCATACTTACAGTGCTAGGTGCAAAGAATTCCTGTGTTTAAAAGGTGTATTTGTTCTCTCATATTAGTACCAGTGTGGGAAAATCTGGCATACAGAACTTTCAAACATGAACAGCGGAAGATTAGGTTCTGCATGAATGAATTTTGTGTATCAAATTTTAATGTTCTGCATAAATTGAATAAGTTACCACTATTGCAGTGGAATTACAGCAAAGTAAATAGAAATTATAATCATTAGGATTACATCAGGACGAATGAAGGCTGAAGGTGAACATTGGTCAGACAGTAAATAAAAAATAAGCATACTGCACACGGACTTCTGAATAAATACATACAAGCTTGAGCAATTTCTTAAGACAGCAAAAACATCTTGCTGACATGTATTTGCAGGGAGGGCTATTCTCCTTATGTCATAAAACAAGGTTCAGTGATGAGCACACATCGAGGTATTTATCAGTATTTGTGTATTTGTTCTAATACATTTACTAATAGTAGTTGAGAATCTGTTAGCGGGGACATCACAATTTAAAAAGTTAAGCAAAGATGGACATGCTTTGTGGAGGGACGTCCCTTAAG
>VZRL01001389.1:36334-46675 GCA_013397895.1 Origma solitaria | reverse complement strand
ACCGAACAGCACCAGAACCGATCGGCACCGAGCAGGACCGGGCAGCACCGAACCGCACCAAGCAGCACCAGCATCGAGCCTCACCGCGCAGCTCCAAACGGCACCGGGCAGCACCGAGAGGCCCCGAACGGCACCGGGCAGCACCGGGAAGCTCCAAACGGCACCGAGCGGCCCCGAACGGCACCGAGCGGCCCCGGGCAGCTCCGCACCGAGCAGCGCCAGCCCCGCGCTGCGCCACGTGGGGCCGCAGGAGCCTTCCCCGGGGAGGAGCCGCTGGCACCGCCTGGCACCTCGGCACGGGGGGGACACCCCGGGAAGGTCACCCGGAGCCGCTGTGTCCCCGCGCCGGGCGGGGAGGAGCTTCGGCAAAGCCCTGAGCCTGTTTTCCCGGAGCTGCCGGGGGATGGGCCGGGGGGACGGAGAAATGAGCCCGGGAATCGCGGGGGACCGGGCGGGCACTCCCCGCGGGGTGACAGAACCGTTCGGGGTGGGAATGACCTTTGAGATCTTCCAGGATTCAGGATTTTTTTCCCAGAGCCAGGCGGAGCTCTTTGAGGTTTCCGAGAGCTAAAGAGCTTAGAGGGAATCAGGGAAAGGCTCAGGCTGGAAAACCCTCCAAGGTCGCGGAGTCAATTATTAACCCAGCGCTGCCGTGTCCCCAAGGGCCACAATCCGTGTCCCCAAATGCCACAATCTGTGTCCTCAAAGGCCACAATCTGTGTCCCCAAGGGCCACAGTCTGTGACCCCAGGTGCCACAATTGCTGTCCCCAAATGCCACAATCTGTGTCCCCAAAGGCCACAGTCTGTGTCCCCAAAGGTGAGCTTTGAGGTCCCCAAAGATCACAATCTGTGTCCCCAAGTGCCATAATCCGTTTCCTCAGGTGTCACAATCTGTGTCCCCAGATGCCACAACCTGTGTCCCCAAAGGCCACAATCCATGTCCCCAAAGGCCATAATCTGTGTCCCCAAAGGTCACTGTCTGTGTCCCCAAAGGCCACAATCCATGTCCCCACGTGCCACAATNTCCCCAGGTGCCACAATCCATGTCCCCAAGTGTCACAATCTGTGTCCCCAAGGGCCACAATCTGTATCCCCAAAGGCCTCAATCCATGTCCCCAAGTGCCACAATCTGTGTCCCCAAAGGCCACAAACTGTGTTTCCAGGTGCCACAATCCATGTCCCCAGGTGCCACAATCCGTGTCCCCAAAGGCCGCAATCCGTGAAAGGAAAAAGGTGAGATGCAAGAAGAAAGTGAGGGAGGGAATGGCTTAAAAAAAAAAAAGGAAAAATTTGGCACCAAAGTTCAAACAAGTGCTGAAGTGCAGAGAACTGGACCAAAGCTTTGCCAACTTGATCCTCACTGAAATTGCCAGATTTCATTTCCTTTCATGAAACGAAATGAAGAATTTCATTGAAATGAAATCCTGAATTCAGAGAAGAAGTGCAACAAGCACTCGGGACAGGAGATACGATCAAAGAAAAGGCGAGCAGAAAAAAAATGGCAAAATTCGGAAATGGAGTGAATCCAAGGCAATGCATTGGGATGAAATGAGGGGCAGTGAAAAAATCTGGAAAGTTGCCCAAATTCTAGGGATTGAATTTCTGAAATCCGAATAGAAAGGAAGAAGGTGAGATGCGAGAAGAAAGTGAGGAAGGGAACGGCTTAAAAAAGAAAAGGAAAAAGAAGCTGGAATTGCCTCCTCCTGCACATTTAAAATGGGAAAAGCAGCTGGAATCGACTCCTCCAGCATGTAAAAACTGGGAAAAACAGCTGGGATTGCCTCCAGTACATAAAAAATGGGAAAAGAAGTCGGAATTCCCTCCTTCAGTGCAGTAAAAATGGGGAAAGAAGCTGGAATTTCAGTGCATTGAAAATAGGAAAAGAGGCTGGGATCGACTCTTTCAGCGCATTAAAAATGGGAAAAGAGGATGGAATCGACTTCTAGAACACGTTAAAAATGGGAAAAGAACCTGGAATTACCTCCTTCAGGTCATTAAAAATGGGAAAAGAAGCTGGGATCGCCTCCTTCAGGGCATTAAAAATGGAAAAAGAAGCTGGAATTGCCTCTTTTGGTGCATTAAAAATGGGAAAAGAAGCTGGAATCGACTCCTTCAGTGCATTATGAATGGGAAAAGAAGCTGGAATCGACTCCTTCAGTGCATTAAAAATGGGAAAAAAACCTGGAATTGCCTTCTTCAGCATGTAAAAAATGGGAAAAGAAGCTAGAATTGCCTCCTTCAATGCATTAAAAATGCGAAAAGAAGTTGGAATTGCCTCCTTCAGGGCATTAAAAATGGGAAAAGAGGCTGGAATTGCCTCCTTTCGCATGTAAAAAGTGGGAAAAGCAGCTGGGATCACCTCCAGAACGTAAAAAATGGGACAAGCTGGAATATTGGCGCAGTGAAAGCACTGTCTCTGTCGGATTTGCCTCCACAGATGTTCCTGGGAAAGGGAATTGGGATTAAAGTTGGGGTGGGATTGCTTGGAGCTCCCCGACCATCCTGGGAACGGTTTGGGATTAAAGGAATTTCCACTTTTTTCAGGGAAAATGGCCCCACGCGGGAAGTTTGATGCAGGTTAATGAATAATGGAAAAAAACCCAGGAATTTGGTTGAGCCGCCAACTCCAGTGATGGATAAATCCTAAAAAATTACAAAACCCAAAGCTGGAATTGGGGAAAAATCCCCATCCCGAAGCTCCTAAAATCCCGGCCAAGCAAAAAAAAGAGCAATTTTGGGAAAGGAAGCTGAGGATCAGAGGGGTTTTTGAGCACTTTGAGTGACGGATTTTGCCTCCGTGATTCATTCCTGAGGATGCTCCAAGTTTCCTGCTCGTTAACCAGGCAGTTTTCCAAGGAAAATGGAGCGGGAAAGTGAAGAGCTGTGCGGAATCCAGAATGGTTACGACACGTTCGTGTTTGGGAGGGGAAATTGGTATTTTGGGGCATTCCACGGGGAAGTGACCGAGAACGGGAGTGGGAATGGAAATTGGGGCTGGGAGGTGTGTCCCACTGAAAAAGAATCCCAGAAAACGGCCCCATAACGGAAACTTGGGAGTGTTTGGAGCCAACAAAGATTTCAGCGCGTTTGTCCAGCTTTGGGGTGGGAAAAAACCCCAACGAATTCTGCAGGGAAGGATGATTTGATATTCCGGAACTCTCCCGGGGGTGTCCAGGGACACACCATCATTGTCCTGGGATATCCATTCTCCAAGGAAATCCATTTTCCGGGGACGCTCAGCATTCTCCAGGGACACCCATTCTCCAGGAAAATTCATTTCCCTGGGACACCCATTATCCTGGGACATCTGTTCTCCAGGGACATCCGTTATCCCGGGACACTCGTCATTCTCCAGGGACATCCATTCTCCAAGGACACTCATTATCCTGGGACACCCATCATTTTCCAGGGAAATCCATTATCTAGGGACACCCATTCTCCAGGGACACCCATCATTCTCCAGGGACATTCATTCTCCAGGGACACCCATCATCATCATCCCGGGACACTTGTTATCCAGGGACACTCATTCTCCAGGGTCACTCATTCTCCAGGGACACCCAATATCCCAGGACAATCATTATCTAGGGACGCTCATTATCCTGGGATACTCATTATCCTGGGACATCCGTTCTCCAGGGACACCCATCATCATCCCAGGACACTCGTTATCCCGGGACATTCATTATCCCGGAACACTCGTTATCCCAGGACACTTGTTATCCAGGGACACCCATTATCCCAGGACACTCATTATCCAGGGATGCTCATTATCCTGGGACATCCTTTTTCCAGGGACACCCCTCAGTCTCCAGGAACATCATTGTCCAGGAATACCCAGCAGTATCCAGGGAAAGTCATTCTCCAGGGGCACCCATTATCCTGAGGCATCCATTATCCTGCAACATCCATCATTATCCCGGGACACTCGTTATCCAGGGACATCCATCCTCCAAGGACATTCATTCTCCAGGGACACACAGTATCCCGGGACACCCATTATCTAGGGGCACTTATTATCCAGGGACACTCATTATCCTGGGACATCCGTTCTGCAGGGACACCTATCATTATCCAGGGACATCCAGGAATACCCAGCATTATCCAGGGAAAGTCATTCTCCAGGGACACTCATTATCCAGGGACATCCATTATCCCAGGATACTTATTATCCTGGGACATCCGTTCTCCAGGGACACCCATCATTCTGCAGGGCCACTCATTATCCATGGCCACTCGTTATCCAGAGACACCCATTCTCCAAGGACTGTCATTCTCCGGGGATACACAATATCCCGGGAAAATCATTATCTCAGGACACTCATTCTCCGGGGACATCCATCGTTATCCAGGGACACCCATTCTCCAGGAATACTCCTTATCCCGGGACAGTCGTTACCCAGGGACATCCATTCTCCAGGGACAACCATTCTTCAGGGAAATCCATTATCCTGGGACACTCATTCTCTAGGAACATCCCTCCTTATTCAGGGGCATCCATCATTATCCAGGGATGCACATTCCCCAGGAACATCTATTCTCCAAGGACACCCATCATTCTCCAGGGACACTCGTTATCCAGGGACACTCATTATCCTGGAACACTCATTATCCAGGGACATCCATTCTCCAGGGCCACACCAGAGCTGCTCAGGCCTCCGCACCTCCCCGTCCCCCTGTGCCATCATCCGAGGGCTGGAAAATCCGGGAATGCAGCGCTGGCCTCTGCTCCTGCCGGGAGAGCCGTCGGGAAGGCCCGACTTGGACATACCTTGGGATTCACGTACCTGCCCGGCTGCTCTCCGGCTGGCTCAGGAGGGGGTTCAGGGACAGCCCCGACGTCAGGGGGCTCCCGAAAATGTGCGAGGAAGGGAGGCTGAAGGTGGAGCCGGCCAGGGAAAACACCTGCGTGGGAAAACGGGGGAAGAACCGCGTTATTCCGGCTCTGCAGGCCGGAGAGAGGGGGAAAATCATCTCCCTGGAAGTCTGGAGAGAGGCTTGGGATGTTCCCAGCGCTGGCTGGGAGCCGGGAGAGGGACGGAGCCATGGTGATGGTGGGGATCCAATCGCTGTTCCCGGGGGTACGGATCCTGGAAAGCTCCCGGCACGGGGCAGGGGCTGTTCCACTGGGGAGGGATCCCAGTGCTGCTGGGATCCAGATGGGATCCAGGCAGGATCCAGCACAGGATCCAGGCAGGATCCAGGCAGGTCCAGGCAGGATCGACACAGAATTCAGCACAGGATACAGCACAAGATCCAAGCAGGATCCAGCACAGGATCCAGGCAGGATCCAGTCAAGATCTAGTCAAGATCCAGCACAGGATCCTGCACCAGATCCAGGCATATTCCAGGCAGGATCCAGCCAGAATCCAGCACAGGATCCAGACAGGATCCAACACAGAATCCAGCACAGGTTCCAGCACAGGATCCAGCACAGGTTCCAGCACAGGATCCAGCACAGGATCGGGCACAGGATCCAGCACAGGATCCAGCACAGGATCCATCCACGAACAAGACAGGATCCAGTCAGGATCAGCACAGGATCCAACACAGGATCCAGCACAGGATCCAGCACAGGATCCATCCACGATCAAGACAGGATCCAGTCAGGATCAGCACAGGATCCAACACAGGATCCAGCACAGGATCCATCCACGATCAAGACAGGATCCAGTCAGGATCAGCACAGGATCCAACACAGGATCCAGCACAGGATCCATCCATGATCGAGACAGGATCCAGCACAGGATCCAGTACGGGATTCATACAGGATCCAGGCAGGATCCAGCACAGGGTCCAGCACAGAATCCAGCACAGGATCCAGCCAGAATCCATCCCCAGATCCATCCCAGGTCCCACCGCCCGCCTGCTCCGGAGCCCTGGGATCTCCCACCCCGCGGCAGTGCCTCTGAGGCTCCCATTCCTCCCCCCCAGAGCAGCCGTGCAGGACACAGAGCCCCCCGGCCCTCCCCGAGGGGAGCAGCTCCTCTCCAGCCCAGGGAAGAGAGGACAAACCACTCCTGTCCGGCTCTCCGAACCCCCGTCCTTCCCGGATCCCGATCCTTCCTGGATCCGGACTTTCCCTGGATCCCTACCGTTCCTGGATCCTGACCCTTCCCGGCTCTCCTGAACACCAGTCCTTCCCGGATCTCAGCTCTCCCTGGATCCCAACCCATCACAAATCTCCCAAACCCCAGCCCTTCCCAAATTCCAGCTCTTCCCGGCTCTCCCGAAGCCCAGCTCTTCCCAGATCCCAATCCATCCCGGCTCTCCTAGATCCCAGCCCATCCCAAATCCCAGCCCTTCCCGAACCCCAGCCCTTCCCAGCTCTCCCGAATCCCGACCCTTCACGAATCTCCCAAACCCCAGCCCTTCTCGGACCCCAGCCCTTCCCGAACTCCATCCCATCCCATCCCATCCCATCCCATCCCATCCAACCCCACCCCACCCCGGCTGTCCCTCACCTGCGTGGTGGCTCCGGAGGACGCGGGGATGGCGCTGGCGAAGGGCGAGCGGCTGAGCTGGGGCAGGGAGGCGCTTCCGGGGTGCGCCAGGAGCCCCGAGGGCAGCGGGGTGCTGCTGACCGCCCGCAGCGCCGATCCGCCCAGCGAGATGGGGTCCTTGTTGCTCGTGTAGATCCCTGCGGGCCGGGAGGGATCAGCGACAAGGGATTGCCACCCGGAAACCTTTCCCGGAGGGTTAGAGATCTAGGATTCCCTCCCGGCCCTGCTTCCCGAGGGTTAGGGATCCAGGATTCCCTGTCGGCAGCTTTTCCCAAGGGTTAGGGAGCGGGGATTTTCTCCCAGACCTCCTTCCCGAAGGGTTAGAGAGCCAAAGTTCCCTCCTGAACCTCCTTCTCGAGATTTATGGAGCCGGGATTGCCTCCCGGCCCTGCTTTCCAAATGGTTAGGGAGCCGGGATTGCCCTCTGGACCTCCTTCCCAAAGGGTTAGCGATCCAAGATTCCCTTCTGTTCCCCTCTCCGAAGAGTTAGGGAGCCAGGATTCCCTCCCAGACCTCCTTCCGGAGGGTTAGAGATCCAAGATTCCCTCCTGGCCCTGCTTCCCGAAGATTAGGGAGCGGGGATTGCTTCCCCAAGAGTTAGGGAGCCAGGATTCCATTCTGGACCTCCTTCCCGAGGGTTAGGGATCCAGGATTCCCTCTCGGCAGCCTTTCCCAAGGGTTAGGGAGCGGGGATTTTCTCCCAGACCTCCTTCCCGAAGGGGTAGAGAGCCAAAATTCCCTCCTAGACCTCCTCCCCGAGATTTAAGGAGCCGGGATTGCCTCCCGGCCCTGCTTCCGCAAGGGTTTAGGGAGCCAGGATTGCCTCCTGTTCCCCTTTCCGAAGAGCTAGGGAGCCGGGATTGCCTCCTGGACCTGCTTCCCGAGGGTTAGAGATCCAGGATTCCCTCCCAGCTCTGCTTCCCGAGGGTTAGGGAGCCGGGATTGCCTTCTGTTCCCCTCTCCGAAGGTTAGGGAGCCGGGATTCCCTCTCAGCATCCTTTCCCAAGGGTTAGGGATCCAAGATTCCCTCCTGGACCTTCCCCCCGAGATTTAGGGAGCCAGGATTGCCTCCTGGCATCCTTTTCCGAAGGTTAGGGAGCCAGGATTCCCTCCCAGACCTCCTTCCGGAGGGTTAGAGATCCAAGATTCCCTCCTGGCCCTGCTTCCCGAAGGTTAGGGAGCCGGAATTGCCTCCCACACCTCCTTCCCGAGATTTAGGGAGCCAGGATTGCCTCCCGGCATCCTTTCCCGAAGGTTAGGGTGCCGGGATTGTCTCCTGGACCTACTTCCCGAGGGTTAGAGATCCAGGATTCCCTCCCGGCCCTGCTTCCCGAGGGTTAGGGAGCCGGGATTGCCTTCTGTTCCCCTCTCTGAAGGGTTAGGGAGGTGGAATTCCCTCCCGGCCCTCCTTCCCGAGGTTTAGGGAGCCAGGATTGCCTCTAGGTTCTGCTTCCCGAGGGTTAGGGATCCAGGATTCCCTCCCGGTCCTGCTTCCTGAGGATTAGGGAGCCGCGATTCCCTCCTCCTCCTCTTTCCAGAGAGTTAAGGACCCACAATTCCCGCCTGTTTCCCCTCTCTGAAGGGTTAGGGATCCAGGATTGCCTCCTGGACTTCCTTCCCGAGATTTTGAGAGCCGGGATTCCCTCCCGGCATCCTTTCCCAAGGGTTAGGGAGCCGGGATTCCATCCTGGACCTCCTTCCCGAAGGTTAGGGAGCCGGGATTGCCTCCTCTTCCTCTCTCCCAACGGTCAGGGAGCTGCGATTCCCTCCTGTTCCCCTCTCCGAAGGGTCAGGGAGCCAGGATTCCCTACTGATCCTGCTTTTCCAAGGGTTAGGGATCCAGGATTGCCTCCTGGCCTCGCTTCCCGAAGGATTAGGGAGCCGCGATTCCCTCTCCTCCCTCTCCAAAGGGTTAGGGACCCACGATCCCTCTCCTCCCTCTTTCCGAGGGGTTAAGGAGCCGGAATTCCCTCCTCTCCTCCCAAATTCATGCCCAGGGAATATCCCTCGATATCCAGCTGGGAATTCAGCTCTGGCTGGGCGAGGCAGCACTGGAGCAGAAAGGGTTTGGGATGTCCCCAGCTCTGACCCGCACCCCAAATTTAGGGACGGTGAGCCGGGGGGAATTTCAGGGTGAAGGGCAGGATGGAGCCTGGGAATTTTTTTGTGTGGGTTTTTATGGATTTGAGGGGCAGGGCTGAGCGCAGACAGCTCTGGACACCGGCTCAACGTGCCGGAAAAAGCTGAGAAAGCCCGGGAAAGGCTGGGAAAGGTTGGAAAAGGCTGGGAAAGGCTGGGAAAGGCTGGAAAAGGCTGGGAAAGGCTGGGAAAGGCTGGGAAAGGCTGGGAAAGGCTGGGAAAGGCTGGGGAAAGCTGGGAAAGGCTGGGAAACACCGAGAAAGTCCGGGAAAGGTTGGGAAAGGCTGGAAAAGGCTGGGAAAGGCTGGGAAAGACCGGAAAAGTTTGGAAAAGGCTGAAAAAGGCTGGAAAAAGTTGGGAAAGGCTGGGAAAGACCAGGGAAGGCAGGGAAAGGCTGGGAAAAGCTGGGAAAGGCCGAGAAAGTCCAGGAAAGAGCAGGAAAGGCCATAAAGGCTGGAAAAGGCCGGGAAAGGCTGGAAAAAAGGCGGAAAAGCCTGGGAAAGGCTGGAAAATACTGGAAAAGGGATCAGTGCCCACCCAGATCCCTCAGAAATGCCATACCTGACCCCAGCAGCGGCGACTCCATGCTGAGGCTGGGCAGGCTCGCAGGGTGGCTGAAACTCCGCGAGGAATTCCCGACGCTGGAGCTGACCAGGGAGCCGCCGGAGAAGGGCGACGAGGAGGTGGAGGTGGACCCAGCCAGCTGGGCCCCCAAAATCTCCTTGCCCTTGCCGGCCTTGGGCCTGCCGGGGCCGTGCTTGTTCTTCTTGCTGCCCTTGTGCTTCTTCTCCTTGAGCACCTCACCCTCCTCCGCGCTCAGTGACGGCATCCGCTTGTGCCCGGCGGCCGCGGCGGTGGCGCCGGTGGCAGCGGTGGCGCTGGTGGCACCGAGGGTCCCCGAGGCTTTGTAGTCCACGGGGGAGGCGTCGCGGGCGCGGGGCTGGCCCACGGCCGAGGTGGAGAAGCGCATGATGGAGCCGAAGCCGGAGAAGATGACCTTCTGCTCGAAGGCGTCGGCCTTGGGACCCTCGGAGAGCGGCGAGCAGTGCGAGGAGGAGGAGGAGGACGGTGCCTTGCGGAATTTTTCGTCCTCCTGTTCCAGCTTGGGGAAGGTGCCGAAGTCCTGCGGGCACGGCAGGGGGCACGAGGGGCCTGGGGGCACAGGGGTGAGGGGTTTACCCTCCTCCTCCATCCCTCTCCTTTTCTCCTTCATCTTTTCCTTCATCCTCCTCCTCTTCTCTTCCTTGTCCTTCATCTCTTTCCTTTTCTCCTTCTTTTCCCTCTTTCTCTTCCTCCATCCTTCTCCTCTCCTCCTCCGTCTTCCTCCTCTTCCTCCTCCATCTTCCTCCTCCATCTTCCTCCTCCATCCCTCTCCTCTTCCTCCTCTGTCTTTTCCCTCTCCCTCCTCCTCCTTCACCCCTTCCCTCTCCTCTTTCTTCATTTTTTCCCTCTTCCTCCTCCTCCTCCTCTCTTCTCCCTCCTCCTCCATCCCTCTCCTCTTCCTCCTCCGTCTTTTCCCTCCTCTTCCTCCTCCTCCTCCATTCCTCTCTTTTTCTCCTTCATCTTCTCCCTCTTCCTCCTCCTCCATCCCTCTCCCTTTCCCCTCCATCCCTCTCCTTCATATTTTCCCTTTTCTTCCTCCTCCTTCGTCCCTCTCCTTTTCTCCTTCATCTTTTCCTTCTCCTTCCTCCTCCTCCC
>VZRL01001389.1:26151-36191 GCA_013397895.1 Origma solitaria | reverse complement strand
TTTGGGTTTGTTTTTTTTGGGGGATTTTCCCACCCATTTTCCCCATTTCCCAGCTGGGTTTTCCTGCCCATTTTCCATATTTTCCGACTGCATTTCCCCACCCATTTTCCACATTTCCCGCCTGGATTTTCCTGCCCGTTTTCCCCATTTCCCAGCTGCATTTTCCCGCCCAGTTTCTGTATTTCACCCCTGGATTTTCTCACCCATTTTCCTTATTTCCCGTCTGGATTTTCCCACCCATTTCCCCCATTTGCCAGCTGGATTTTCCCACCCATTTTCCCATTTCCCAGGTGGTTTTTCCCACCCATTTTCCCTCTATCCCAGCTGGATTTTTCCACCCATTTTCCTCATTTCCAGGCAGATTTTCTCACCCATTTTCTGTATGTCCCGGCTGGATTTTCTCACCCACTTTCCATATTTCCCAGACCTGGATTTTCCCACCCATTTTCCCCATTTCCCGCCTGGATTTTCCCACCCATTTTCCGTATTTCCCGGGCGGATTTTCCTGCCCATTTTCCTTATTTCCTGAGTGGCTTTTCCCGCCCATTTTCTCCATTTCCCACGCGTATTTTCCCACCCATTTTCCCCATTTCCCAGCTGGATTTTCCCACCCATTTTCCCTTTTACCTGCCTGGATTTTCCCCCCCATTTTCCCTATTTCCCAGGCAGATTTTCTCACCCATCTTCAATATTTCCCGGCTGGATTTTCCCGCCGTTTTCCACATTTCCCAGGTGGATTTTCCTGCCCATTTTCCATATTTCCCGGCTGAATTTTCCCACCCATTTTCCCCATTTCCCAGGCATATTTTCCCACTGTTTTCCCTATTTCGGGCCTGGCTTTTCCCACCCATTTTCCCCATTTCCCAGGTGAATTTTCCCGCCCGTTTTCCGCATTTCCCGGGTGAATTTTCCCACCCATTTTCCCTATTTCCCAGCTGGATTTTCCCATTTTCCTGCCCATCCCACGCCTCCACACCTTTTCTGTGGCCACAGCCCCCGGCGCCGGGGTGAGGCCACTGGGCGACTCCGGCCGCTTTTTGTGCTTCTGCTTCGGCCTCTCCTTGTCCTTCCGACTCTGGAAAAGAAAAAATCCCAAAAATCCCAAAAATCCCATAATTCCCTCCGCCGGGAAGAGCAGCGGGAAGGGGAAAGGTCGATGGGAAGAGGAGAGGGAAGGATGGAAGGAGTGATTCCAGGAAAAAAAAAAGACCACCCCTGGAATTCTGAGGCTTTGAAGCCACTCCCACTTCTTTTTCTCATCGGATTGAGGAATCCTGGGAATTCCAGGAATTTTGGGTTTTTTCAGGAATTTTGGGAATCTTGGGAATTTCAGGAATTTTGGGGATTTCCTGGAATCTCAGGATTTTCGGGCATTTTGGGAATTTTGGGAATTTCAGGGATTTTGGGCATTTAGGCATTTCAGGAATTTTGGGAATTTCAGGCATGTTGAGCATTTCAGAAATTCTAAAAACTTCTGGAACTTCTGGAATTTCAGACATTTTGGGCATTACGGGAATTTCAGGCATTTTAAGGCATTTCAGGAATTTCCTGAATTTTGGCAATTTCAAGCATTTTGAGAATTTGGGGATTTTTAGGAATTTGGGGCTTTTAGGGAATTTTGGGAATTTCAGGCATTTTGGGAATTTGGGGATTTTCGGGAATTTGGGTAATTTCAAGAATTTTGAGAATTTTGGGAGTTTTTTGATTTTTGGGAATTTTGGTAATTTCGGGAATTTGGGGAATTCCGGGAATTTCTCACCTTCTTGGGCCGCTCATGGTGGGACAGGTGCTTGTCCTGCGTGGGGGATGAGGATCGGCTCCTCCTGCCCGGGAGGAAGGAACTGCCCCCGGAATGCCGAGAGCTCTTCTGGGGGAATTCGGGATGGGAGAAAGGGGGAAAAAAACAGGGAAAAGGCGTTATGGGGTCGGGATTGCAGTGATTCCGTTGGGAGAGGGGAGGGAGGGGCAGAGTGGTCCTAATGCAGACCCCAAGGATATCCCACAAGGGGGATAATCCCATAAATGGGGCTACAAAAATCATGGAGATCCCCCTCCCAAAACCCTCATTCCCGATGTCCCAAATCCTCATTCCAGTGTCCCCAAATCCCCATTTCCACTATCCCCAAATCCCCATTCCCACTGTCCCAAATCCCCATTCCCACTGTCCCCAAATCCCCATTCCCACTGTCCCAAATCCCCATTTCCACTATCCCCAAATCCCCATTCCCAATGTCCCAAATCCCCATTCCCACTGTCCCCAAATCCCCATTCCCACTGTTCCCAAATCCTCATTCCTTGTGTCCCTGGTGTCCCCTAGTTTGACCCCAGTGTCCCCCCAGTGCCCACTGTGTCCCCAAATGTTCCCCAGTGCCCCCAGTGTCTCCCAGCTGGACCCCAGCGTCCCCCAGTGTCCCCCAGTGTCCCCAACATCCCCCAGTGTCCCCAGAGTTCCCCAGTGTCCCCCAGTGTCCGCAAATNCCTGTCCCCATCCCTGTCCCATCCCTGTCCTGTCCCCATCCCTGTCCCATCCCTGTCCTGTCCCCATCCCTGTCCCATCCCTGTCCTGTCCCCATCCCTGTCCCATCCCTGTCCTGTCCCCATCCCTGTCCCATCCCTGTCCTGTCCCCATCCCTGTCCCATCCCTGTCCTGTCCCCATCCCTGTCCCATCCCTGTCCTGTCCCCATCCCTGTCCCATCCCTGTCCTGTCCCCATCCCTGTCCCATCCCTGTCCTGTCCCCATCCCTGTCCCATCCCTGTCCTGTCCCCATCCCTGTCCCATCCCTGTCCTGTCCCCATCCCTGTCCCATCCCTGTCCTGTCCCCATCCCTGTCCCATCCCTGTCCTGTCCCCATCCCTGTCCCATCCCTGTCCTGTCCCCATCCCTGTCCCATCCCTGTCCTGTCCCCATCCCTGTCCCATCCCTGTCCTGTCCCCATCCCTGTCCCATCCCTGTCCTGTCCCCATCCCTGTCCCATCCCTGTCCTGTCCCCATCCCTGTCCCATCCCTGTCCTGTCCCTGTCCTGTCCCATCCCTGTCCCATCCCTGTCCCCATCCTTGTCCCCATCCCTGTCCCGTCCCTGTGTCCCCCCCATGCCAGGCTCCCTGAGCCATCCCATAATTCCCTGGAACAGCCACCCCTGGGGCATCCTCACTCTCCTTCCCTGGGACAGGGAACCCCAAACAGCCAGGAAAAACCCCAATAATGCCAAGAATCGGAAAAATTCAGGAAAATCCCAATAATCGGAGAAATTGGGAAAATCGCAATAATCAGAAAAATCCCAATAAACAGAAAAATTCAGAAAAATCCCAAGAATCCCAGGAACTAGAAAAACTTGGGAAAATTCCAATAATCCAAATAATCAGAAAAATTGGGAAAATCCCAATAATCCCAATAATCGGAAAAACTGGGAAAAATCCCAATAATCCCAATAATCAGAAAAATTGGGAAAATCCCAATAATCCCAGTAATCAGAAAAATTTCTGAAAATCCCAATAATCCCAATAATCGGAAAAATTCAGGAAAATCCCAATAATCAGAAAAACTCGGGAAAATCCCAATAATCCCAATAATCATAAAAATTTGGGAAAATCCCAATAATCCAAATAATCGGAAAAATTCGGAAAAATTGCAATAATCCAACTCCTGCTTTTCCAAGTGGCTCTGACTTGCCCCAAAAATGCAAAAACCCCAATTATGGGGCAACTCCGAGTGAAATCCCGGAAAAAAGAGCTGTGGGATTTTTCCTAGCATTTCCCACGGCTCCGAGTGTCAGATAGACCTTTGACATGACCCTCAAAAAATAAATCAGAATCCCCGAAATCGCTGAAATCCCCTAAAAAACTCACCATTTTGTTGAAGTGGTACTTGCAGTAGCCGCAGTATTTGACGTTGTCCACCTCCAGCACCTCCTCCTCGCACAGCAGCCCTGCCATCTGCGCGCTGGAAAAACGGGAACTAATTAGCAGGAAAACCGGGAATTAATTAGTGGGAAAACCGGGAATTAATTAGCGGGAAAACCGGGAATTAGCGGGAAAACCGGGAAAAATCCCACCCAAGGGGCTGGGGAGAATCCGGGATACCCCAGGCATGGCTCAGGCTGATGGAATTCATATCAAACCCTCAAAATTGGGTTTTTCTCCCAAGTTGTCTCACAGCGTTTGGGGTTTTTTAGGGAAATCAGGGATAACTCCAAGGGAGGGAGAAGGGAATCCATGGAAATCCAGGAATTTCGCCGTTCTTCTTGGGAAACGGTGTAGGAAGAGCTCAGGCTGACAGAATTAGTGTTAAACCCTCAAAATTGTGTTTTTTCTCCCCATTTGTCTTGCGGTGTCTGGGGTTTTTTATGGAAATCACAGATTATTCCAATGAAGGGAGAAGGGAATCCACAGAAATTTGGGAATCTCACTGATCCCAGTGTTCTTTCGAGGAATTCATGTTAAATCCTTAAAATTGGGGCTTTCCCCTGGTTTGGCTCATGGTTTTTGGGGTTTTTTAGGGAAATCAGGAATGATTCCAATGGTGGGGGAAGGGAATCCACGGAAATCCGGGAATTTCCCTTCTCCGTGGTTTTGAGGGCACTCAAGGATAATCAACCCCAAAAATCCCAGCATCCCCAGGCGGGATCAGGGGGATGAACATTCCCGGCTGGAGACTCATCCCTCTCCTCCTCCTCGATCCCACATGGAATTCCCAACACGGAAAACTCCTGGAAAAACCTTCCCAGCTGAGCCAGGAGGAGGACGAGGAGGATGAGGATGAAGAGGACGAGGAGGACGCGGCACCTCCAACCCTAAACAACCCCGGCGGGGTTCCACCCCAAAACCCCACAACCCCAAATCCAGGGCGCAGGGAGAATTCTGGAGGCGAATTCCGGGGGCGAATTCCCGGGAATCTCACCAGGTGACGTGGAAGGCCTGGCGGCAGCCATGGCGGTTGCAGGCCATGCAGGCTCCTGAGGCCGCTTTGCTCTCCCGGCCCTGCTCCTCGCAGATGTAACAGGTCTGGGGTTGGGGAAAAAAATCAAAAAACAGGAAAAGAGAAGTTATTCCAGAGGGAAAAGCCCCGAGGGACGCGGAAATCGCGTGGAATTGTGGGATGGGGTTGGGATTTTAAAGCCTGTGGAATTCCAAGCCTCCCTACGACTGCAACCCACTGTCCCAGGTTGTCTCGCCCAGATGGTGAAAATTCTGGGATGTTGATGGAATTCCGAAGGATTTCGATGAGAATTCTGGGATGCTGGCGGAATTCTGAAGGATTTCGACAAAAATTCTGGGGTGTTCCTCAGTGGGATATGGAAAGTATCTCCCTTTTTTCCCCAAAATCCCAACTGTCCCATCCAAATGTGGAGGAACTGACATGGAATTCCACAGATCCAGCTGGATCTGGTTGTTCCACCAAGAAATTCTTCAAATTCTCTTTTTCTCCCCAAAATCCCAACTATTCCATCAGAACATGGAGAAATCAACATGAAATTCTACGGATCCAGCTGGATCCGGTTTTTCCACCGAGAAATTCCTCACATTCTCTTTTTCTCCCCCAAAATCCCTACTATTCCACCAAAAACTGGAGAAATCACCACGGAATTTCATGGATCCAGTTGGCTCCAGTCCTTTCACGGAGAAATTCCTCAAATTTCCCCTTTTCTCCCCAAAATCCCAACTATTCCATCAGGATGTGGAGAAATCAACATGGAATTCTATGGATCCAGCTGGATCCAGTTCTTCCACCAAGAAATTCCCCAAATTCTCTTTTTCTCCCTAAAATCCCAACTATTCCACCAAAATCTGGAGAAACCACCACGGAATTCCATGGATCCAGTCGGCTCCAGTCCTTCCACCAAGAAATTCCTCAGATTTCCCCTTTTCTCCCCAAAAACCCAGCTGTCCCACCAAAACGTGGAGGATCCACCATGGAATTCCACAAATCCATGCAGTTCCAGTTGCTCCACCAAGAAATTCCTTGAATTCTCTTTTTCTCCCCAAAACTCCAACTGTCCCACAAAAATGTGGAGGATCCACCACGGAATTCCACAAATCCAGTCAGCTCCAGTCCTTCCACCAAGAAATTCCTCAAATTCTCTTTTTCTCCCCAAAAATGCAACTTTCCCACAAAAACATGGAGGATCCACCACAGAATTCCATGGATCCATCTGGTTCCGGTTGCTCCACCAAGAAATTCCTCAAATTCTTTTTCTCCCCAAAAATGCAACTTTTCCACGAAAACGTGGAGGATCCACCATGGAATTCCACGGATCCATGCGGTTCCGGTTGCTCCACCAAGAAATTCCTCAAATTTCCCCTTTTCTCCCCCAAATCCCAACTATTCCATCAGAACACGGAGAAATCGACATGGAATTCCACGGACCCAGCTGGATCTGGTTGTTCCACCAAGAAATTCTCTTTTTCTCCCCAAAACCCCAACTCGGACCCAGTTGGCTCCAGCCCCTCCACCAAGAAATTCCTCAAATTTTCCCTTTTCTCCCCAAAAACCCAACTGTCCCACCAAAACGTGGAGGATCCACCATGGAATCCCACAGATCGATGCAGTTCCAGTTGCTCCACCAAGAAATTCCTTGAATTCTCTTTTTCTCCCCAAAACTCCAACTGTCCCACAAAAATGTGGAGGATCCACCACGGAATTCCACCGATCCATGCGGTTCCAGTCACTCCGCCAAGAAATTCCCCAAATTTCCGCGATTCGGTGGCGCGAGACCAGAAGTTCCCTCGCAAACCCAGGGATTTCCGTGGTTTTCGGGGGAAACGAATCGGGAAAGAGGCGATCCCAAAATTCCGAAATCACGGATTTTACCTTGTTGAAGCGGTCGTGGGGGACGTACTGGAGCACGATGGGCTCCATGGTGAGGACGTTGGCGAACTGAACCTCGGGGATGTAGAGGGCGCACACCACGTGGGCCCAGCCTGGAGGAAAAAATGGGAAAATTGGGAATTGGAATCGGAACGGGAGGGTTTGGAGGGGGTTAGGGTGGAGTCAGCTGGGGAGGGGGATTGAGTTCCATGAAAACCCCGTGGAAACCACACAAAAACCCCATGGAAACCCCAAGAAAACCCAATGAAAATCCCATGAAAACTCCATGAAAACTCCATGAAAACCCCAGGGAAACTCCAGGGAAACTCCATGAAAACTCCATGGAAATTCCATGAAAACCCCATGGAAACCACACAAAAACCCCATGGAAACCCAATGAAAACCCAATGGAAATGCCATGGAAATTCCAGAAACACTCCAGGAAAATTCCAGGAAAATCCAATGAAAATCCCATGGACACCCCATGGAAACTCCAGAAACTCTCCATGAAAACCCCATGGAAACTCAATGAAAGTTCCATGAAAACCCCACCAAAACTCGATGAAAACCCCATAGAAAACCCAATGGAAACTCCATGGAAAACCCAATGAAAACCCCATGGAAACTCCACAAAAACTCCACAAAAATCCCATGGAAACCCCATGAAAATTCCATGGAAACCCCATGGAAACCCCACAATGGGTTTTTAAAGGGAAAAAGTGGAGGTTTGGATTCCTATTGAAGGCTCCAAAACAAGGGAATTTCATGGGAATTGTGGAGGGTTGGATTCCTTTTGGGGTTTTTCCGGATGGGATTTTCCCGGTCCAGAATTACTCACCGCCATTGTCCGTGCGTTTCAGAGCTCCGTCCTTGTGGGGACACAGCTCACACCTCTGGGAAAGGGCAGAAGACGGTGAATTTAATCCATTCCCACCCAAAAAAAACTCCATCCCAAAAAACCTCCATCCCAAAAAAACCTCCATCCCAGAAAACCTTCATCCCAAAAACCCTTCAATCCCAAAAACCTTCAATCCCAAAGCAGTCTTCATCCCCAAAGAAACCTCCATCCCTAAAAACCTTCAATCCCAAAAAACCTTCAGTCCCAAAAAACCTTCAATCCCAAATCCTCCATCCCAGAAAAAATCCTTCCCCAAAAAACCTGCATCCCAAAAAACCTCCCTCCAAAACACCTTCAGTCCCAAAAAACCTTCAATCCCAAAAAGTCTCTATCCCAAAAAAACCCACTCCATCCTAAAAAAATCTTCATCCCAAAAACACCTCCATCCCAAAACAATCTTCATCCCCAAAAAACCTCCACCCCAAAAAAACCTTCCATCCCAAAAAATTTTGATCTAAAGCCACAAACCTCGGCCTCATTTTTGGGGCTTTTTTAGGACTGGATTTAGGGTTTTTTTAGGGCCAGTTTTAGAGCTGGTTTTAAGGCTCTTTTAGGACCCATTTTAGGGCTTTTCTAGGACTGGTTTTAGGGCTTTTTCAGGGCCAGTTTTAGGGCTTTTTGAGGGCAGGTTTTAGGGCTTTTTTAGGGCCAGTTTTAAGGCTTTTTTAGGGCACGTTTTAGGGCTTTTTTAGGGTCAGTTTTAGGGTTTTTAATGGCTGGTTTAAGGGTTTTTTAGGGCTTTTTTAAAGGCTTTTTCAGGACTGGTTTTAGGGCTTTTTTAGGGCAGGTTTTAGGACTTTTTTCAGGTCGATTTTAGGGCTTTCTAGGGCCATTTAAGGGTTTTTTAGGGCCATATTAAAGGCTTTTTCAGGACCAGTTTTAGGGCTTTTTTAGGGCAGGTTTTAGGGCTTTTAAGAGCCATTTTAAAGGCTTTTTCAGGGCCAGTTTTAGGCCTTTTTTAAGGCAGATTTTAGGGGTTTTTTAGGGCGGGTTCAGGGCTGCGGTTGAGGAGTAAAACCGAAAGTGGTGACTCAGAGCCAAGGGTGCAGAAAAAAAGAGTTTTTTATAGAAAGTTTTTATCTCTTTCCTTCCTTCTCTCGCCCTCTCTTGAGAGGTTTTTTCCCACTCTCGTGACACCCCCGGGGGACATTTGGGGCCTTAGGGTGGTGGCCAGGCTTGGTGTGACCCCAAATCTGGGTTGAGGGGGTGAGGGAAGGTTTTGGGGTGTTTGAATATCATGAAAATCCCATGGAAATCCCAATGGAAACCCCATGGAAACCCCAAGGAAACTCCATGGAAAACACCAGGAAAATCCCAATGAAAATCCCATGAAAATCCCATGGAAACCCAATGGGAACTTCAGGAAAACCCCAGTGAAAATCCCATGAAAATCCCAATGGAAACCCCATGGAAAACCAGTGGGAACTCCATAAAAACTCCAGGAAAACCCAATGAAAATCCCATGAAAATCCCATGGAAATCCCAATGGAAATCCCAATGGAAACCCAATGGAAACACAATGGGAACTCAATGAAAATGCCATGGAAACTCCAGGAAAACCCCAATGAAAATCCCATGAAGATCCCATGGAAACCCAATGGGAACTTCAGGAAAACCCCAGTGAAAATCCCATGAAAATCCCAATGGAAACCCCATGGAAAACCAGTGGGAACTCCATAAAAACTCCAGGAAAACCCAATGAAAATCCCATGAAAATCCCATGGAAACCCAATGGAGAACACCATGAAAATTCCAGGAAAACCCCAGTGAAAATCCCATGAAAATCCCAATGGAAACCCAATGGGAACTCCATGAAAATTCCATGGAAACTCCAGGAAAACCCCATGGAAAATCCCAAAAACCCCATGGAAACTCCATGAAAGCCCAATGGGAACTCCATGAAAATTCCACGAAAACTCCATGGAAACTCCAGGATAACCCCAAAGAAAATCCCATGGAAATCCCAATGGAAACCTAAAGGGAACTCCATGAAAATTCCATGAAATCTCCATGGAAACTCCAGGAAAACCCAATGGAAAAACCCATGAAAGTCCCATGGAAACTCCATGGAAACCCAATGGGAACTCCATGAAAATTCCACGAAAACTCCATGGAAACTCCAGGATAACCCCAAAGAAAATCCCATGAAAATCCCATGGAAATCCCAATGGAAACCTAAAGGGAACTCCATGAAAATTCCATGGAAACTCCAGGAAAACCCCATGGAAAATCCCAAAAACCCCATGGAAACTCCATGAAAGCCCAATGGGAACTCCATGAAAATTCCACGAAAACTCCATGGAAACTCCAGGATAACCCCAAAGAAAATCCCATG